>JAUCBJ010004497.1:0-113414 GCA_032718475.1 Nemertoderma westbladi | reverse complement strand
TAATACTATACGCTACGGCGGAAATACTATATACTAATTTATATAAATACTTCCTACTGTAAGGGTCCAGTAGTATACCGCTTACCAGATCCTAGTAACGATGTATCTTACTATGAGACTCTAGTAATGTATACGGGCTTGTACAGTATCTGACAACAAATCCCAGTCCAGGATATCTAAACAAACAGATATAGTACACAAACGACTACTGGCGAGGAACAGAGCCTTGTATCTATTCTATGTACGTGAGCGGGTCTAATGCCTACTTACTAGACAGAAGGATACCTGTCCTCTAACCGGTGAGGCAGATGTACAGTTACCGTAACAGACCAAACTCACGGGAAAACAATCCCCGCGCAGCGAATCCTAACTATCACTGACAGTCCTAAATACAGTAACTTGCCGCGGTGTGATTTATATGGTTTATATACGAGCTAGTGGGTTAACAGACCTAGCGTAACAACACTGACAGTCCTAAATCAGTCGAAAAGGGGTCGTACCTAAATGTAACAATAACTGATCCCCCTGTACGAAATCAGTCTAAAAGGTCAGGCCTAAATGTAACAATACCGTTGTCCAGACAAACAACAGTTTAATAACGAAAGTGAAATACTCCTTATTTTGCCGCAACTAAATCAGATCCTAATTTTACAAATACAGATAATTTCCGCCTAAAGTAATGTATAGTACGCTATAGCTAGTAGAACTTTAAGGGCGATATGTTTTAGGGCGTGTGTGTGTGGGTGTGTTACAAATAAAACAATTTCGAGTAATTCCTTTTACTAGGTTTTAGTGATTTTCTGACTAAAATGATACCGTGCGCTAGCTACTAAAATAAACTAGTCGCGTTTGTAGAACTTTATACTCACGAATGACGTCAAAGCTCTCTCCTTCCTATCCACAACCCAATGGGCAACCACAGTGTTAGTAACTACACCCGTGATCGACACTAATACCAGATTCTGGTTGTAAGATAAGAATAGGGGTTAATCGCTACCGTACGTTAGCTGATCTGGTATACTAATTTAATTCTAGAACTTTGTTGCTGCGGTAGTTAGCAGCAATACCTATCAGTACGTGGCAAGGCGCGGTAGGATATTAATAAACCTCCCTAGGCCAAGCAGTGTGCCGGTAGCAGAAATGCTCCTTGCCTGATCAAATAGCTAACTCCAGACAAGGGGGGGGGGGGGTACTAATGTACGTTCTACAAAGCGAACCGGTACCAAACAGTCAGTGCTATGAATCACTAAATTATGGAACATATGCTGTCCGTACCTAATGTGTACTCGCGTACTGACGAATGGCAATAGTTCGCACCTGTAGGAAGTACAGGTTAACCCAGGGATTCGTAGGACTTGACAAGAAGGGGGGGGGGGGGGTGTCTGGATATAATTATTTGATCCTAAATTTGCGGCGTCCAGTGCGGTGTCACGCTTACCCTGATCTATAGGTCTTACGGCGGGCAAGGGCGTCGAACAAAGTCTTACCTTTCTCACAAAGCGGGCGCTGCATGGCAAGTTGAGCATTTCGAAGGGCAAAGGGGGTGCGCGGTCAATCCAAATGTGGGCGCTAGCGTGTTGTGGACATCTCTTCCCTGCGTTGCTTACGGCCTAACGGTCTAGGCTGCCATCTCCCTAGTGTTCGGCTGTCCCGAAGTCGGACCAAAAGAAAACATGTCAGGAAATTGCAGTATATTTACAGTTTTACAAAGGATTTATCAAACAAGTTTCAACAAGAAACCGAAATTAACTAATTTTACAAATAAGGGGTAATAACAACGTGAGATATGTGTGACAATGATAACCGAAGGCAAACCGGCCTTTTATACTAGAAATTGCACATGGAAACTAAACAGAAATTTCCACAGCTTCACAATTGAGCAATGAAGTGCGTCGTGCCCTATGATTGGCCCAGCTCATCGTTCAACGCAGTCCGGCCCTTACACTAAATCTGGGACATGGAATCCTAACAGAATTTTCCACTGCCTCACATTTGAGCAATAAGATAATTTATGCCCTATGATTGGCCTGGCTCATTATTCGCTACGTTGTACGCTTCTCATTGGCCTACCAATTAGCACCACACAAAAATAAATTGCCCCAAAATACAAATTTCCCGACTGGGATTCGAACTCGTAACCTACGTAATGTAACCAACGCCTTAACCATCTGACCACTACGCCACGAGAGTACCTAAGGGTTTTATGTGTACAAATATGAATAGGCATATTACATTACTGTAATTTAATCAAAATACGTCGGATTTTCAAAAGTTTTTACGTTAAAGTTAAACTACAAATGCTACCTTATAGTGAAATAATTCATCAGGTACACTGCGGAACTTTTGGATCTACAATGCTCAATACATTCCAGCAATGTGGCGATTTCTGTGTCAGTGCCTTGACCCTTTTTGTATGCAGTCTGGTTTGTTGGGTGATGCAAGTGTATAAGTACTTTGAAAGGATAATGTGTTCAAGGATCTTGGCGAATATGTTGATAGATGAGATTGGTCTATAGGATGAAGGCTTGCGCGGATCTTTGCCTTTACCCTTATATAGGCTACTCAGGGCACTATATCCGAAGTGAGCGGGAACAGTTTTTAGCTCAATGCAGAGGTTATATATATTAGCTAAAAGGTTGCACAACAGTTCAGGGTTTAGGTTCAGTAGGTTCTCGACTATGAGTGAAGAGGAGTCACAGGCTTTACCTCTTGTCAGAGATAGGATAGAGCTCTTTACAATCAGTGGTGAAATATTTGGGAGAGGCGAGTTCCTACATGCGTTGGTGAGTTCTTCCTGAAGTAGAGTATCATCCCTCTTGGTGGCAGATGAAACCGAGCCTTGAAATTTAGATTGATAATGGCTGTAAAGTTTCTCCTGCAATTCAGGGGTTGAGTTGTGTTGGATCTTGGTGGTGATGTTGGACCAGAATCTACGGGGGTTTGAGTCTATCTGACCTGACCATTTATTTACAGAGTCCGCAACCAGATTTTTCGTGATCCTTATATATTTTACAGCTATTTCACCACTTGTCAATATTTGTGACACACATTGAAAGCACCCATGTGGAAACACAGAAGAAAAATGGAAATTACATCTGCAGATGGGCTGGTTGCCAACGGCAACAGAAGTCATTTAACGCGCGATATAAACTGATTGTTCACATGAGAGTCCACAGTGGGGAGAGGCCCAACATATGCCCCGTGAGTCATTCAAATATATCCCAATAGATAATTGAATAAAACAGATTCAAAGTCTGTCAACAATTAACTGCTGCATGAGCAATAAAGGTTATTTTTTTTAATATTAATTATTATTAAATAATTGATTATTATTAATTTTAAAATTAATAATTATTAATAAATAAATTACTCAAACTAATTTCAGGTTGAATCTTGTAATCGGATGTTTTCTACATAGGAAAATCTGAAGATTCATTTACGGAACCACACTGGAGAAAGGCCCTACCCATGCACAAACCCAATGTGTAACAAAGCGTTCAGTAACAGCTCAGGTACGTAAAATAGTAAATGAATAGGATAATTTTTTAGTTTATTTAAACTCCGTTCACTGTATTATCTTCCACTATCTGTTTTACAAGTCGCCTTGGTTTCCATTTATCGACCAGTTAAGGATGAAAGCCAGGGTGGAGGTGCTAAGCTGCCATAATTAAAAGCACTTTACCCAAATAGTGCTGCCCAATCAAGGGATCGAACCGGGGCCTCTTGATTGGTAGCACAGGAATACCCACGCCTAGAACGAGCTACTGCTTGGTAAAATAGCCAATAAAATAAAATAAAATACTAATTACAAATTACAATATATATATATTTTTGAATTAAAGTTTAATATCCGATCTAGAGAGATCCCAAGGAATCCAATTCATTCATTACCGTATGTACACTGTACAATACAGTGACATTGATTACATATACAACTATTTACGACAACAAATTACATAATGCCATAAGACAGTTTGTGTTTGTATGTATTTTAATCTGTTAAGAAATCTATTATTTTTTTCAAAATTTTTGCCTTATTATATTAACTTTAAACTATTTTTTGGTGAATTATTTGTTATATATTTCTTTGTTGTTGTTATGTATTTAAAAAAAATGGACATATGTTAATTTATCTGTGCCAGTGTTTTTGTGGTCGACTTATATATGTTTTCGTTGACTACACAATACTAAAATTAAACTAATTTCATTGAATTATCGCGTTTTAGATCGCGCCAAACATATGAGAACGCACATTGACAGCAAACCATATGTATGTCAGCTGCCCAACACTCGAACGCATCTCAGTTATTAGACTCTGTATCTAAAACATCGTCGCAGTTTCAAGTCAGGAAAAATGTGCCTCATAATGTGATATTAATCGGTTACGTATCTATTTTCTTCTGAGTTATAATTACTCGAAATATTCATCGGTTACGTATCTATTTTCTTCTGAGTTATAATTACTCGAAATATTAATCGGTTACGTATCTATTTTCTTCTGAGTTATAATTAGTTGTAATATTAATCGGTTACGTATCTATTTTCTTCTGAGTTATAAATCCTCGAAATATAGAAAGTAAAATAAGTAAATAGGCCTAATTATGGCAAGAATAGGCGAGAATCAACGAATTTATGCGTAATGTTAATGTATCGCAAATTGTGAAAAATTCGCCAATATGCCGTACAGTATATGAAATAAAATTACATAAATGTTACTGTAGGAAGTCAAGTTAAACATCGTGTGTAACATTTTTCTGGGTAACTGATAAAATTATAATTAACTAAGAAGTCAAACTTTCATTTTAAATTTTTTATAGTTGAAAACAAAGAGCAATCAACTTTCAGCTATAATAAATACAACAATCTTACCTCAACCTACGCAATAGTCATACCCAAACCAGTACTATATGCAACCCTTAGCTGTCAGTGGTAACTCATTCCCATTGGACAGTATCCTCACTGTGGGATGTAACTCTGACCAATCTGAAAGCAAGAAATATCCGTTGGTGCATACAGACACCCAGGACAGCGGATTGGGCGCCTCATTATCCACAGGTAAGACATATTATATTATGTTTGTATATGTTTGTTTATATTGAATATCGTAGCTTAAGTGTCATAAGGATAAGGCCCTAAGTCAAAGAGCCTACAAAGATATCGAAAGATATATGATGGCCTTTCTGCAGTAAGATATTGCCCAATAGGAATGTCGGATTTCACTTTACCACGTAATAATCATCACTTCCCATTGGATAAAAGTCAGGTCAGGTATTCTAGGTCATCGATCAAGAAAACTTGCCACCTCCATGCAGCATAAAGGAGGTGCCACCTGTAGCTGCATAGACCCTCTTACTAGGGCAAATCTGGTCCTGTAACTAGGACCCCCTTCGTTCTGGGATAAGGACGCCCTTGGTCCTGGATTAAGGACCCATATACTTGGCTGCAGGGGTATATGGCCTGACCAGGCAGATGGTGATCTACCAATGGCTGGTCAGGAGTAGAGTGTTCTCATGTCCACTCTGAGAGCACTTCACTGCGACCTGCACCTGGCAGCAAGGGTACAGGGCATGACCCAGCAGATGAGCTGCAACAGCCAATGGTGGGCCATGTGCGCCAGAGTAGATATGGGTGATGGGCCTCATATCTGACTCCATTGCGACACCCACCCTGTGGAATGGCAAACCAGGGTGTGGTATTTGCCCCGAGAGCTGACTCGGCAAAAAAGCACCCCCCAACCCCCACTATGGATTACATTAGCAATGCAGAGGTCCGGCCACTAGAGGCCAGTGGAATTACCGGGCACAATCGGCCTCACAGGCGTCAGTTAACTCCTGACCGGCTGCCTGTCTCACCCCCTACTGGAGAGAGAGCAGCCAACAATTCTTTGAGTCCCTTTCCTGATGACCTTTCTGGCCCAAACCCTGGGTCACCAGGAAGGCCAGATTGTGATGGGGAGAGGGATTCTGGAGTTGGAGGCTACTCTCATGTTCCACCCCGACCAACAAAGCCATTGGTGAATCTGAGGCAAGTCACAAGACTAGCCTCAGTAAACACCCTAACACTCGGGTCCCCAATGCGACAAGGTGAGCTGACTGCCTTGGCAGATAAGCTTTCTCTTAGCGCAGTGGGTGTTCAAGAGCACCGAATGCAGACTGGACAGACTGATGAGGTTCTGATTAAGGACATGGGGGGCGGTTGGCGACTCGCCTTCGCGTCAGCAGATGATAGTGGCAATGGTGGAATTGGTCTATTGATGAATCCAACTGCAAATGCAGCATTGGACAAAATAGACCAAATCTCTAACCGCATCATCCGTTGCCACTTCTCATGTTCTGGAAGACTGGCTAAGAAGTTTCCTAAGGTGGTTCTGATTGTGTGCTATTCTCCAACTAGTGTTGCCCCTGTAGAGGAGGTGGAAAATTTCTACCACAATCTACAAGCAGCTAATGATGGAGTGGATCAGCATGCATTCTTAACATTCCTGGGAGACTTTAATGCAAGTCTGCATCAATCACCTACATCGCCCTGGGTCTATAGCAATAGTGTTAACCGAAATTCTGTCCATCTTCAGGATTTTATCTCTGGAAATGGATTGTTTTCGGCTGGAACCCAGTTCAAGAAGCGAACTGGAAAGCTATGGACTCATAGTGGACCCAGTGGTCACAAGTCCCAGATAGACCATATTCTGTTTCGTAGGAAATACAGGAGCTCTATACAAGACTGTAATGCATTTACACTTCGACCCTTCTCCAGTGATCACCGTCTTATTGTGGCCAAGGTAAGACTTAGTCTGCGTGCTAGCAGAACAACGAAATCTGCCTTGCCGCGGCATGACTGGTCCTCTCTGTTGCAACAGCCAAGTGTGAGATCCAGCTTCACACTACAGCTGAGCAACAGGTATGAGGCTCTTGCCTCTGAGGCGGCAGATCACTGTGAGGGCTATACTGCTTTTACAGAAGCAGTTAAGTTAGCAGCTGCAGAAACAGTTCCTGTATACCCTCTAAACAGGAAAAGGGCCCCCTGGACTGACAACAAAATTCAGAAGTGCCGAAATGACCTTCATAAGGCGCAGAAAGAGTCTCGACTCAAACAGACTACAGCGGCCAAGAATGCAGTTAAGGCTGCATCTAGGTCCCTGAACAGGCAGTACTCTGCTAATCTACAGGAGCTAATAAACCAACAGGTTGATGCCATCAATGATGCTGACGACAGCAGGCAATCATCCCAGGCATGGAAATCGATCAATCTGCTTACTGGGCGGAAAAGCCAACCAACCACCAAGGTTAAGGCTGAATCACCAGCCGATCGCCTCAATGGTTGGAAAGCCCACTTTGAAAAGCTCCTCAATAATGACAGGGTATTGCCTGATAACTTTATAGAAGTAAAAGTGTCTGAGTCTGTACTCCCAGATATTCCCATTGGCGATATCTCTTTTGCAGAAGTGAAGGCTGCTGCAAAGAGCATTAAGACCAATCGTGCCAGTGGAGTAGATGGTGTTCCCCCTGAGGTCTTTAAAATACCTGAGTGTTTAAAGCTCATCTATCCCATCATAGTAGACATGTACCGAACAACAAGAGTCCCACAAGAAATGAAAACAAATAAGTTGGTGCCAGTTCCCAAGAAGGGCAACCTAACACTCTATGGTTCTTTTCGGGGAATCTCATTGATCTCGATTGCTGCAAAGCTATACAATAGGATTCTATTAAATCGCATCAGGGATCCCATTGAGAGACTGCTCCGTGGAAATCAGAATGGGTTCCGTAAAGGTCGTGGGACCATGGAGCCCATTTTGGCACTTAGAAGGATAATTGAAGAGTTATCAAAAAAGAAAGACAGGCATCTGGCTGTTATCTTTGTTGACTTCTTCAAGGCCTTTGATTCAGTCTCTCGCTCACGTATGTTCAGCATACTTTCATTATATGGGATTCCTGATGAAATTATTGCAGCAATCAGATCAGTATACGATGGTTCGACAACATTTGTGTCTACTGTTGACGGTGACACAGAACCATTTGAAGTGTTATGGGGCGTCCTCCAAGGAGACACACTTGCACCATTCTTGTTCATTATTGTGGTTGACTATGTTCTACGCATGTCCTTAGATCATTATAATGATGATGGGGTGATGATAACTCCACCTACTGGCTCCAGAAGTCGAGGAAATCCTGCCAAGTACCTAACTGATCTAGACTTTGCTGATGACTTAGGAGTACTCTCAGAATCATTAGAGGGAGCCCAACGGCTCCTCAGCTCATTAGAACATGCTGCTTCTAGTGTTGGTCTTTTTATTAACTCCAGAAAGACCAAAATTCTGACAGTTAACTTTGAAAGTCCTCAGCAAGTCTCTGATCGGATGAGCATAACCTCAAAGGATGGTATGCTTGAGCATGTGGACGACTTCTGTTACCTGGGATCATGGATCCGGAAGTCAGGTGAGGACCTTCGAATACGTAAGGGAAAGGCATGGGCAGCCTTGAATAGGCTTTCCAGGATTTGGAAGTCACCGAGAATTAATCGGAAACTTAAGGTCCGATTATTTAGAGCAGCAGTAGTTCCAGTACTCCTCTACGGGAGTCCATGCTGGGCTCTAACTGCTGAGGACACCAAATCTCTGGATGGCACATTCACAAGAATGCTACGCCGGGTTCATTGTGTCAAGTACAATGCACACATCTCCAACCAGACACTATATAACATTGGAGGTGTCTCATTGGTTCCCCCAAGCTTGACACTAGAACAAAATCGCCTCCGCTTTGCAGGACATTGCTTTCGCCGTGAGGATCAGCCAGTGCATAATCTTGTACTTTGGCAGCCTCATGGAGTGAATAAGCATGGTGGACAGCCCATGACTTTCTTGAGACGCATCTTAAAGGACACTGGCCTTAAAGATGCGGATGATCTAGCAAATGTCATGGGTGATAGGGAGTTGTGGCGGTGCAATTTTGTTGACAAGCCGGCACAGCATTCTTAAAAATGCAGCTGCAATGCAGCATGCCGATCCTAGTAGTAATTGGATAAAATATTCAAAACTTCACCAGCTAATACAGCATGTCTTAAAGCAACGATATATATATATGAATTAGATGGTGTTTCTTTTTATTCGAAGTTTTTTTTAACATGTAAAACATACAATATTGGTATAAATATATAGAAAAATATCCCCCCACCAAACAGTTAGACTATCGCCAGCTGATAGGTTGGTTGCTAGGCTACCAACCAAACATACACACATAAACAGCATTTTTTCCAAAATTGTAACATTACTCAACGTCATTAGTAATAACAGTGGGTTGTTTAGAAAGTGCTTTTGATGACATTACAGCATTGTATTGGCCTGTAGTACATTTAGTATTGTATTGGTGTTGTAATGTCCCTTGTTTATGTATAACCAATGACGGCGAGCTGTAAAGTTACGGCGTCATTGGTTACCATGTAAACAATAGGTGGCATTTATAATTAATTGCCTGACAGCCAGATAGGCCTACTTTTTTTATTTCATAAAGCACCGTAAATAAAATGCACATACAGCATGTTTGAGCAAAACGCATCAGGTCATTGTAAAAAAATAAGAAAACTTGGTGCAGATGTAATGAGAAGTATGTCATAAGGTTTTCTATCTCGAAGGGTGGACCACATAACCATATTAACATTAAGTGAGGAGGGGGGGGGGGGGGGGGGGGGTGGGGGATTGCAGAGTGCAGGTAGAAGTGATTATGATAGGAGTTTGCGCTGCAAATATAGTTGGATATCAGATTAGGAAACGCCATAATATGAGAGTATTCTGGCTCTTTTCTCTTCAATGCTGATTGTTTTGAGTGTGAGTGTAGTTCTAATGAAATTTCAGCTGATCAGTTCACGATATGTCGGCTTGGCAAGGGAAATACGCGACATCAGCTCACTTTTGGAATATGAAAAGTTGAGTGCAGAAAGCAGGTCAGGTAAGGCGTAGGATGAGCGCGCGATGCTGTAGCCACAAGAAATGCGGCGATACGACGCCAGGGAGCGCACATTGCTGAACATTGCAATCCGACAACTTAGTTGTAGAAAGCGACTAGGACAGTTCAATATGCGCAGGATGGTACCGACACACAACTAAAGTGCAGCAATCGAGATTGGCACAAGATTGGCGACGTGGTAAAGAGTGCAATTCCCAACATATGGGCCAAGGTTTAGTAAACCTCTTAACGATTTGCGGTAGAATACATCAAGAGCGTCACGATCAGTGAAGGTAAGAGAACCTATATTGAATTTTAATCAATATGTGGTAGCTGGTACAGCGAGGGAGTCCCATAGTCAGAAGACCACCTTAGGAGGAAGCCAGCGCGTTGTCCAGCCTCTAGTGTGAAATGTTTGAGAGTAGTAAGCTATCAGCCTGATAAAATCATTAAGGATTACTTTGGAGTTTGAAGAACTTTTAAGGTTGTATCCTAAGAAGGTAAGGGCAGAACTTCTTGCAACAAAAGATCCACATATGTTGATAAAGCAGGGTTTATGACATGGATTTTGGATGCTTTCGACTACAATCCATGAGGTTTTAGTGGGTTCAAAGCTAAGACCTCGTCTGCTTTGTCACTTACAATAATTTCCATACGTTCGAGATTAGTAGCCGAGGTGCTAAGAAGGAGGAAGTCATAGGCGTATACTATGGCGCCTAACCACACAGGGCCGACACGTCAACCTAAGTTGGAACTCTCTAGAGCCGCAGTTATATCAGCTTTGTATAAGTTAAAAAAAGTTGGTGATAGTAGAGAGCCTTGCTTTAAACCTTGGGCTACATGTATGCCGTTACAATCGATGCTAAAATTGAATTTGAGAAAAACGATACCACAAGTGTAATATGAGTAGACCATAGCTGCGATGTGAGGGTTGACTCCATGGTCCAGCAGCTTTCGAATGAGTGTGCAGTTCTCAACATTGTCGAAGGCCGATTCTATATCTATCTGAAGCAGGTACACTGCGGAACTTTTGGATCTATAATGCTCAATACATTCCAGCAATGTGGCGATTACTGTGTCAGTGCCTTGACCCTTTTTGTATGCAGTCTGGTTTGTATGGGTGACGCAAGTGTATAAGTAATTTGAAAGGATAATGTGTTCAAGGATCTTGGCGAATATGTTGATAGATGAGATTGGTCTATAGGATGAAGGCTTGCGCGGATCTTTGCCTTTACCCTTATATAGACTACTCAGGGCACTATATCCGAAGTGAGCGGGAACAGTTTTTAGCTCAATGCAGAGGTTATATATATTAGCTAAAAGGTTGCACAACGGTTCAGGGTTTAGGTTCAGTAGGTTCTCGACTATGAGTGAAGAGGAGTCACAGGCTTTACCTCTTGCCAGAGATAGGATAGAGCTTTTTACAGTCAGTGGTGAAATATTTGGAAGAGGCGAGTTCCTACATGCATTGGTGAGTTCTTCCTGAAGTAGAGTATCATCCCTCTTGGTGGCAGATGAAACCGAGCCTTGAAATTTAGATTGATAATGGCTGTAAAGTTTCTCCTGCAATTCAGGGGTTGAGTTGTGTTGGATCTTAGTGGTGATGTTGGACCAGAATCTACGGGGGTTTGAGTCTATCTGACCTGACCATTTATTTACAGAGTCCGCAACCAGATTTTCCGTGAGAAAGTTATTGAGCCGACGTGTAGATCTCTTAGACGCTTTAAATTGTTCAGCTATAGGATCGGTGGGATGTTTTCCGCGGTCCTGCCACAGTTCATAGAGGTCCTTAGTGACACGGCTCCTACTCTGCAGCAAAGTTGACCGAATTCGTAGGTTCTTTGAAAGCCGAGCAGGTTTGATAATGGGAATATTGGCAAGAGCACTGGCTACTATAGCGTCTCTCATTCTTACAGTGGCATCATTTAGAGCTGAGGGTGAGTGATCGCTATCATGGAGGGTGAACTGAATGCGATTTAGGAGACTATCAACTGAGGTAATGTAATTGGTTTTTTGATGATCTGTTGCCCTGTGCCAGGCAAATCTTGTTTGGTGTGATAATTTGATTTGTTGATGTGGGGTTGGGGTGTCCTTGATGTGATTGTTGCACCGGATTTCTACTATAATAGGGACATGATTAGAATAATTGAAAGTGGGGTCTGCATTATAAATATGTCCCCTGATAACACTATCAAGAAATAAGTGGGGACGAGGATATGGTCAATGTAAGAGACACCGTTGCCTCGGAAAGTTATGCAGGGGCCATAAAACTAGTCAGTTAATGTATCAATAGCTATGAGACTCATACTATGCAGCCATGTGTCCAGTGTCCGCCCACTTGTGGAGGGACTGTGAGCAACATATCTATTAACTTGCAACTCACCGCCGGTCAGCGTTAGTATCGGCTAATATAATGGGAGTTGCTGTGTTGTATTCAGATATGAGGGCCTCAAGTCTACCAAGATATTCGGCATATTCGATCATACCCTTGCTACTATCTGGCGCATAGCAAGAAAGTATTAAGAAAGGGTGAGTTTCCCCTGCCAGACTTACAATGATGCCAACAATGACATCCTCCGATTCAACTTTGGACCACTCCATAACTACATCTTACCTGAACATTAACGCAACTCCACCAGCACCTCTTTTCCTATTAGGATTATTCATTCAATTGCTGACAGAGGATACACAATAAAAGTTTGTGCCAATAAGACACTCATTCATGTTATCTTGCAACAGAGAAGCACATTCCACAGTGTCCAGCCAATGCTCAGTCAGGCTCAATATGTTGCAATTAGCTAAAAGATCCTTAATGTATGCGATGTTAGAACATAGTCCTCTCGTATTAAATGTACAACATGTGAGTTTGTTGTTATCTCTGTAAGAGTTACAACTGCTGCCGCTGACCGCTTCGGTTTCAGTGTTAAATATAGTGCGGTTGGGCCGAGTGGGGTGTGTATTTGTTCAGGATTAATGTGAGCCTGGAAGGGTGTATAGAGCTTGCTATCATTGCTTGCTTGTTAGGGCGCTGAGTGGCAGGTCTGTTGCAGGTATATGGGTTATTTGTCGCACTGAAGTTACATTCATTATGGAGCTGCTGATATAGTGCTAGGTCATGTAGTCTGCTACCTGGCTTGTACGTGACATTATTGGTTCAATTAGTATGGTTTGTTGGGTTATGTGTCCATTCCCGACTAGTTATGCCTCCATTCCCGACTAGTTATGCCAGGGGGCCAGAAACCAGGTTTGATTACCTTATCCTTATCCGATAAGTTTACAACTATACGGGCATTGCATGAGTCAGTGCTCCTGTTTATTCGCATTGTGATCCGATAAACCTTAATATTCCTCAGTGCCAGGTAGTTAGTTATGTCACTTTCACCTTCACCATTCTTTCTATCAATCTCGTTGATGAAGATAGAAGCACGCTGGAAACATTGCGCCCCTTGAAGGGATGTAACTATCTTCTCAGATGAGGCAGTGGACATTAGGGTGGGAACACTAGTCTTTATTTTTAAGGGAAGCACTATTTTTCTGATGCCATATCGGTCTAAACTAACTTTGCAAAAAAAAAATTTTGATTTCGAAAAATTCTAGGCGGGCCTCATGACACTTGAAAATTTCAAATTTTTGAGAAGGCAATGCCAGTTTTGAAAATCCCAGATATTTTGTATTTTTGATAAAAGTTAAGGAAGATGCAAATATTTATTGTCAAATAGGTTGGAAACAAACACTAAATGTGAAATTGTGAAATTGAAATCAGAAAAATAAAAGTAGCTTCCCTTAAAAGTAAAGAAAAAAATTTTTTCACTCCACCCTAGTGGACATAGGTCAGTATTTTGTTACAGTTACACTATAAAGTTTAGTAGACGACTGATAACTTAATATGGTTTAGAAAGAGGCGGGAGACGACTAGGAGCCCATTGTTGTTTAGCAGTAACTTGTGAAGTGATTGTGGATGCCTGTTTGCTATAGCCTGCGACCTCCTATAACTTCTGGTCGATGTTCATTGTGGAGTGCTTCGAACTGTTGATGGCAGAGCAGGAGTGGTTGCTACTATGATTGTAGCCGGCTATCTCTAAAGATTCTACTACCTACTACATTACGTACCGGTAGCTATTAATAACCAGTAGCTATTAACTATTAATATGGCTCCAAACGCCACCATAAATATAAGCTAAATTATTTATAACATAATTTATGTCATTTTTACATTTATTTATGCAGCAACTAATTTAATTTGTTCAGTTTCTATCACTTATAATATCATTACATATACAATAATTTCGTAATGTTAAAATTTTGGAATAAAACTACATACATACTTGTTGCAAAGTACTTTACAGTGTTCTGATACTCGTTGCTTTATTTTCACTCACTCACTAACGTTCGTTCGTGTAACAAAGCCACCTGGATCATCACACTGTAAAATGCTAATTTACACACCAGTATGTAAATAGTTGTTACTGTACAGTTGAACATTTGGTAACATTACCTACTCCGTCTCCAAGGTTACCGAGTACTCCTATAAATAATGGGGTAGATTCCGATTGGAACAGGTCGTGTTACAGTCAGTTGGACACAGAAGGTCGTTTACTTTCTCTTCCTGGTAATAAACAAAGGTTAGCGGTAATTTAGGCATTTAAGAACTACTTAATATTTTTATATTTTTAATATTAATATATATTTATATTAGGCCATATATGGAGAGCAGGCATAGGGGAAGATAAGGGAGCTACTGTGCTACTAATACAACTAGAATTTAGAATTTTAATACCACAGTCCGAACTCGGACAGTGGAAATGAGATCCTTCCAGGCTTCCCGATTCTCCATAGTTGTCGCAATTTGGTTTCTCTCAAGTTCAGATTTGGTATGACCTCGTCTTTACTTGCCCATTACTGAATTTTAATTTCCGTTCACGGATAGTGGTTGATACAGGTGGTACTACTACTAGGATCGGCATGCTGCATTGCAGCTGCATTTTTAAGAATGCTGTGCCGGCTTGTCAACAAAATTGCACCGCCACAACTCCCTATCACCCATGACATTTGCTAGATCATCCGCATCTTTAAGGCCAGTGTCCTTTAAGATGCGTCTCAAGAAAGTCATGGGCTGTCCACCATGCTTATTCACTCCATGAGGCGGCCAAAGTACAAGATTATGCACTGGCTGGTCCTCACGGCGAAAGCAATGTCCTGCAAAGCGGAGGCGATTTTGTTCTAGTGTCAAGCTTGGGGGAACCAATGAGACACCTCCAATGTTATATAGTGTCTGGTTGGAGATGTGTGCATTGTACTTGACACAATGAACCCGGCGTAACATTCTTATGAATGTGCCATCCAGAGATTTGGTGTCCTCAGCAGTTAGAGCCCAGCATGGACTCCCATAGAGGAGTACTGGAACTACTGCTGCTCTAAATAATCGGACCTTAAGTTTCCGATTAATTCTCGGTGACTTCCAAATCCTGGAAAGCCTATTCAAAGCTGCCCATGCCTTTCCCTTACGTATTCGAAGGTCCTCACCTGACTTCCGGATCCATGATCCCAGGTAACAGAAGTCGTCCACATGCTCAAGCATGCCATCCTTTGAGCTTATGCTCATCCGATCAGAGACTTGCTGAGAACTTTCAAAGTTAACTGTCAAAATTTTGGTCTTTCTGGAGTTAATAAAAAGACCAACACTAGAAGCAGCATGTTCTAATGAGCTGAGGAGCCGTTGGGCTCCCTCTAGTGATTCTGAGAGTACTCCTAAGATATCAGCAAAGTCTAGATCAGTTAGGTACTTGGCAGGATTTCCTCAACTTCTGGAGCCAGTAGGTGGAGTTATCATCACCCCATCATCATTATGATGATCTAAGGACATGCGTAGAACATAGTCAACCACAATTATGAACAAGAATGGTGCAAGTGTGTCTCCCTGGAGGACGCCCCATAACACTTCGAATGGTTCTGTGTCACCATCAACAGTAGACACAAATGTTGTCAAACCATCGTATACTGATCTGATTGCTGCAATAATTTCATCAAGAATCCCATATAATGAAAGTATGCTGAACATACGTGAGTGGGAGACTGAATCAAAGGCCTTGAAGAAGTCAACAATGATAACAGCCAGATGCCTGTCTTTCTTTTTTGATAACTCTTCAATTATCCTTCTAAGTGCCAAAATGGGGTCCATGGTCGCATGACCTTTACGGAACCCATTCTGATTTCCACGGAGCAGTCTCTCAATGGGATCCCTGATGCAATTTAATGGAATTCTATTGTATAGCTTTGCAGCAATCGAGATCAATGAGATTCCCCGAAAAGAACCATAGAGTGTTAGGTTGCCCTTCTTGGGAACTGGCACCCACTTATTTGTTTTCATTTCTTGTGGGACTCTTGTTGTTCGGTACATGTCTACTATGACGGGATAGCTTAGCTTTAAACACTCAGGTATTTTAAAGACCTCAGGGGGAACACCATCTACTTCACTGGCACGATTTGTCTTAATGCTTTTTGCAGCAGCCTTCACTTCTGCAAAGGAGATATCGCCAATGGGAATATCTGGGAGTACAGACTCAGACACTTTTACTTCTATAAAGTTATCAGGATTGTCATTATTGAGGAGCCTTTCAAAGTGGGCCTACCAACCATTAAGGCGATCGGCTGGTGATTCAGCCTTAACATTGGTGGTTGGTTGGCTTTTCCGCCCAGTAAGCAAGTTGATCGATTTCCATGCCTGGGATGATTGCCTGCTGTCGTCGGCATCATTGATGGCATCAACCTGTTGGTTTATTAGCTCCTGTAGATTAACAGAGTTCTGCCTGTTCAGGGACCTAGATGCAGCCTTAACTGCATTCTTGGCCGCTGTAGTCTGTTTGAGTTGGGACTCTTTCTGCGCCTTATATAGGTCATTTCGGCCCTTCTGGATTTTGTTGTCAGTCCAGGGGGTCCTTTTCCTGTTTCGAGGGTATACAGGAACTGTTTCTGCAGCTGCTAACTTAACTGCTTCTGTGAAGGCAGTATAGCCCTCGCAGTGATCTGCCGCCTCAGAGGCAAGAACCTCATACCTTTTGCTCAGCTGTAGTGTAAAGCTGGATCTCACATTTGGCTGTTGCAACGAGAGGACCAGTCATGCCGCGGCAAGTCAGATTTCGTTGTTCTGCTAGCACGCAGACTAAGTCTTACCTTGGCCACAATAAGGCGGTGATCACTGGAGAAGGGTCGAAGTGTAAATGCATTACAGTCTTGTATAGAGCTCCTGTACTTCCTACGAAACAGAATATGGTCTATCTGTGACTTGTGACCACTGGGTCCACTATGACTCCATAGCTTTCCAGTTCGCTTCTTGAACTGGGTTCCAGTCGAAAACAATCCATTTCCAGAGATAAAAGCCTGAAGATGGACGGAATTTCGGTTGACACTATTGCTATAGACCCAGGGCGATGTAGGTGATTGATGCAGACTTGCATTAAAGTCTCCCAGGAATGTTAAGAATGCATGCTGATCCACTCCATCAGTAGCTGCTTGTAGATTGTGGTAGAAATTTTCCACCTCCTCTACAGGTGCAACACTAGTTGGAGAGTAGCACACAATCAGAACCACCTTAGGAAACTTCTTAGCCAGTATTCCAGAACATGAGAAGTGGCAACAGATGATGCGGTTAGAGATTTTATCTATTTTGTCCAATGCATCGTAATGCAGCCTTCCAATGGGGGTTGTATTGTACCTATGCCAGGCCTACAATTGAACATAACAGTTCGATATGGTGTCCCTATCTTGATAAGATATAAGCATATTTGAACGTACCCAGCAATCCTTTAGCCGTTATCTTCCCAGTATGTTTGGTCTCAGCTGTAAAAATAGATTAGATAAGTTTGATGCGAAGCCTCTGGAATATCGCAGGATCCTCATTGACCTGGTCGAAAAATGTTCAAGATTATAACGAACCTGGCTATTAATAGGCCACCGTAGTTCTTGTCATGAGTTGAGCCGTTCAAAAACACGATGTGGTTATGTGTGTGTGTGTGTGTGTGTGTATGTATAACCATCCAATATCTCAAAAACTCAAGCAGGAACGCAAAAATTTTAATAACAAACTCTACATAAATTTTGGTTGCGCACAAGACTGTGGGGCGAGCCACGAAGTGAGAGAGCCTTAGCGTAGTGGTATGTTGGTTTTACCTTTGAAAAAAGATTCAGTCCAGATTGTGGTTCAGATATAACACATACCAAGTTTCAGAAAATATTGTAGTTTATGTCCAAATTACCGATTTTCTATCAAAATGCATTTGTTTGCAGTGGTTGTCATGGAAACTAAAAAATAGAACAAGTTGAGATTTATTTATTTTTATTTATACCGAGTGGTCGTACACATTAATTATAACAATAATTGCATTATTTTTAATTCGCATGGTAAGCATTTAATAATTTATATTAAAGGGATTTAGTTTTTGAATGTTGATAATGATAGTGCACTGATAGTAGTTGGCAGTAGCCGAAGCTAGTTTTGTCAACTGCTATCAACGACCAGTTCGGGGGGGGGGGGGGGGGGGGGGGGGGTGGTACTAGCCTATCCAGTCAGCAACAGCTCAGGCGATTTCCCTTTTATCCCACAAAGTACTGTATATTCATTTTACTTTTTATTCAATTAATTTAATTTGTATTTTTAGGATATGAAACTGGATAAAATCGCAATATTTTGTATTTTTTTGTAATTTTATTTTCTTGTATTTTATCTTACTGTAGCTCATTTATTAGTTTATTTTTTAATTTTCTTCCTAATGATTTGTTTAATGTCTACATCTAGCGTGTTCCAGACAATGACACCGTTATATTTTAATGATTTCTGTCCTTGTAGTAGTCGGGTCCGTGGTACATAGTAGTTTTTTCTTGTTGTTGATCGTGTGTTGTAAGTATGTACAGTAGATGTTTGTTGAAACAACGAAGTGATAAAATTTTGTTTTTTGTTATTGTGGATTTCCCACATTAGTTTAGCTGTTTCAAGAAAATGCAGTTGTTCAATCGGTAGTATATCTAATTGTTTGTAGAGTGGTGATGCGTGTTCCCTGTAGTGACTGAAGGTAATAGCTCTGACTAGTTTATTTATTTTAATTTTAATAGGTTTCGTATGTGTAGATTGAGCGTTACCCCAGATCACTATACCGTAATTAATGTAAGGTTGTATCAGTGAACAGTAAAGTAATTTTAATATACGTAGTGGTAGAGTGTGTCGGAGTTTAAAAAATATACCAGCTGATTTTGAGATTTTCTTCAAAACATAAGCACAATGATTTTTCCAAGATAACTTTCTGTCTATCCAAATTCCTAAAAATTTTGTTTCATTTACATTTTTTATTGGTTGATTACGTATTTTTATATTATTGTGTTTTGTTTCTTTTTTATTTGTAAAAAATAGATACTCTGTTTTTTTAAGATTTAATGATAGTTGGTTGTCGGTTAGCCATAGATCAATTTTATTAAGTTCGGTATTTACAGTTTCAGTTAGTATTTCAAGGTCTTTGTGATTGTAAAGTAGGTTTGTATCGTCGGCAAATAAAGTTGAGTGAAGTGATGTACAGTTCGGTAAGTCGTTTATGTAAATTAAGAATAGCGTAGCGCTGAGTATAGCCCCCTGGGGGGTACCGCAAGGGGCCAGTATCGGTTCTGAGTGAGTGTTGCCTATGTAAACTGAGTGTGTTCGGTTGTGTAAGTAGCTAGTTATTAGTTTATGGGGGGTTCCACGTATGCCATAGCTGTCTAGTTTGTTTAAGAGAATATTGTGTTGTAAAGTATCGAAGGCTTTCTTAAGATCTATTGATATCAAACAGGCAGATTCTTGTAATTCTAGAATATTTTGTAATTTTTCGGTTACAGTCAGTATGGCATCTGTTGTTGTAGATTGTTTTCGAAATCCGTATTGGTATTGTGAGAGTATGGAGTACTTGTCTAGATATGAGATTAGTTGGGAGTTGATTACGCGTTCAAAGAGTTTACTGAATACAGGTAATATTGATATGGGCCTGTAATTATTTTTGTCAGTAGGGACGCCGGATTTAAAAACTGGGGTAATTTTAGCAGATTTAAGAGTGGATGGGAATGAACCGGTTTTAATAGAGAGATTTATCAGATATGTCAAATGTGGTGCAATATCGTACGCTGCTAATTTAACTAGAGTGATGGGGAAGCTGTCGTTAGTTGAACTTGAGTTATTGAGATCTAGTATGTTGTAAATAGTTTCAGTGTTAGAGGTTTCAACAAGTGAGAAGGAGTTTGGTTTTTTGTGGTTTATATAACGTATTGGGTTTCTGTTTGTTGTGGGTATCTCTTGTGCCAGTCGAGTTCCTATAGTAGCAAAGTGGTTGTTAAAAACACTGCAGATTTCCTCGGGGTTAGTAATTTCTTTATTATTTCCATTCTTATCAGTAATAATTAGTTTTTTTGGTGAAGTTTTCGGTTTTGACCTGTTTAAAGCTGAATTTATTGTATTCCATGTTTTTCTCATATTATTTTTGTTTTTGTCGAATTCTTTTGCATAATATAATTTTTCCGCAGATTTTAGAGTTTTCGAAAATTTGTTACGGTATTTTTTATATTCCTTTAATTTTTCTTCTGTCGTATTTTTTGAGAGAGCGGCGTACATTTTATTTTTAGTTATTGACGATTTAATCAGTCCTATGGTCATCCATGGTTTTTTTGGTATTTCATTTTTTTCTAATTGTTTTTTTGGTAGGTGTTTACTCGTTATTTTTTCAAAATTTTTGTAAAATTCTTCAAATTTATTTTCAGTCATAATATTATCATTTTTATATGTCCACAAGCTGGTTTCTCGCAAATCGTTTAGATAGTTTTCTTTGTTAAATTTAGAATAGTCGTAAGTGTAACGTGTTTCAGGTGGGTTAAAAAAACATGAGTAATTTTGAATTGTAATAAATGTACCTAAGTGGTCAGTTGTACCTACTTCTGCAAGGAAAACACCGGGAGTTATTATTTTATCTCGTATATTTGTTGAAATGTGATCAAGTAGAGTTTTGGAATGGGGGGTTATTCTAGTTGGGACTTTAATTAGTTGTTCGAAGGAGTATGATTCTAAAACTTGTAGGTATTTAATAGCGTTGTTTGATTTTTTTAAAAGGTCTAAATTGAAATCGCCGGTTAAAATAACGTCAAGATTTTGAGTTGATAAATTATAAAGTAAATTGTTGACATTTTCTAGAAAATTATTTAGATCGCAGGAATCAGGGCGATAAATGTTGCCTATTAATATTGGTTTTAGATTTTTAGATTTTTTTGTTCTAGAAATACTAACCCAAGAAGATTCGCAGTGTTCAATTGTGGGGCGAGCCACGAAGTTGGCGGAGCCTTAGCGAATTGACACTGTTAGGGGGTGGGTCAATTTATGCAAATAGTTGTCGTCGTCGTCGTCGTCGTTGTCGTCGTCGTCGTCGTCGTCGTCGTTGTCGTCGTCGTTACGATTTTGACATGCTAATAACTTTGTCGGATTTAAAGCTGCCAAGTTGAAAATTTGTAGGTATCAATATGAGCAAAAGTTGAGATTTTTGAGAGACTTTCAGACACACAATGTAATTTCAGTTCAGTACAATTCAGTAAATTCAGTACAATGTAATTCGGATGCAGAATAAGTCATATAGTGGGCGTAGGTCTTGATCCCAAGTCCTTATACTATTAACTTCTGCTTCAAATTATCATTTTATGAATTTTAACATCTGTTTAGTCTTGTGGGGCGAGCCACGAAGTGAAAGAGCCTTAGCGTAGTGGTACCATTAATCAACCTGTCGTTCTGTCGTTCTGTCGTTCTGTCGCGTTTTTTTTCAGTATTTTATTTTAAACGTTAATAACTCGGCCAATCCTTGATGAAATCTATCCAAACTTGGTACAAATGTTGTTTGGCAAAAGTTTGAAAATTTTCCAAGTAGAATTTGCGTGGGGCCTTCGTGCAGCATCAGTGTAATTGTTATTGTAGTTATAATATATTTATTTATCCAAAATTAACATGCGTTAAATTATTATTACTGTAGGATAAATCAGCTGGTTTTCTGACAAATTTTGCAAAACATAGGGGCTGTCTGCCAATCTGCATGTACCATTTGTACCGGTACTGTCAGGCTGTACTCAATTCCTGAATCGAGAATTCTGCAATTAGTCAATACTGCAATACAGGTCAGCCGGTACCATACACTGCAGACATGCCATATCATGTAATCTAAACATGGCCCCGGAAACCCTTGCGGTGATTATAGTTTAGGCCTAATTAGCCTAGTACCGGTAATAATAATATAATAGTTTAGATAGTTCAGTAGTTACCGCTAATCATTCAGTCATTGGCACGGTACACCGTATTGCTGTACTGCCGACTGCCGTTGTAGTGCGCACCGTAGGTACCACCCATGCGTAGGCTGACTGTGCTGATTATGGTTTGATTGATTGATTGTTTTTTACACATAATTAAACCTTTTAAAATTCACAATAATACATTTATAAAGATTACGTTACGATATTAGGCCTACAGTACAAGTAATAACACTAGATATTTAGGAGCACCAATACTGATTTATGTAGATAGTCAACTTATAAAATGTTTATTTACTTAAATAAAAGGTTCTGGTGTAAGGATAGCCTCATGAGGTATATACCTCGTTTCCATGAGGGTCCTATAATAATTTTCATACTCTAATATTTAAAGCTAGTCAGACTGTGGTACCTAAGCTATATACTGTTAGGTATATTGCTGTATTGGGGTGGGGTTAGGAATAATCCATTTGTTTTAGCATTGAACTGTTGAATCCCCTTATTTATTATAAAACCATTGGAAATATTCGCAAATGCCGCTCCATTACTGTCTGATGTCTGAAACGCTCCCGACAGTCCGATGTATCTGGACCCGAGCAGCCGAGTTGCTTCAAGAGGTGATTAACGGGGGAATACTACGGAATTGCTTGTTTGTCAGTACGATTCTATTTGGGTATTTACTACACTCAGACACTGGGAATACGGCGGTCGGTCAGATCGTAATGCGGGCCACTGCCAAGTTCATCATGCCTCACTCCGGTCACCCACCTTGGAGTGCGGTGGGAAGAGTCCCACTTACTGACTTACGTCGACGACTGGACGAATCGACGAGGATTGCGATCTGGGTTTAGCGGCGGCCCGGATCCTGGGATCGCCTGGGGGAAATGGTTGAACGTTGGGCAGACGTTATCGCACTGGATTACGTTCTCTGTGACGCGAAAGTGTGAAGCGAATTCGTTGTCGAATTGGGTCGGAAGCTGCGGGAATTCTACTGTTCTACGGGAGTAAACCGCAGCGGTCCGGTGACTTGACTACGGACGGATACTACTGGGATAAGCAGGTATTTCGATCGAGTTTCTCGTATTCTCGATGCTCGAGGCGGATAGAGAGTTGGTTGTGTTGGGCGGTGTTGTTCAATTCTATCAAACATATTAAATAATTGGTAAAATAATAAAAACACACCAGATAAAGATACTGAGCTTATGGTAAAGAGATAGGCCGAACTTACAATTTCCAAATAGATTGTTCATATAATAAATATATTTTTGGTATTTGATTTCAAGATAGGGGGGGGGGGGGGGGGGGGGGGGGAACTGGACGCAATAAAAATTCATCCCTCTCCAGGGGAAATTGGACGCAAATAACAACAGCTGATTACTCTCAAAAATAAAACTGTAACCTGTTCTATTGTGTTTACTTTATTGTTTTGGTTAAAATAACGTGCCACTGTAACCTGCTCCTTTCCCAAAATTTAGAAATTAATATTGAGGCGGGATATTAATTCACCAAGATGGGATTTGCGTCCAGTCCCACCCCCCTCCTATCTCTTGATTTCACTAAAAAATAGAATACATTGCATTTTACTGTTATAATTACTGTATTGAATAAAATAATTAATTGATTGTTTATTAAACCGTGCTAAGCACGTTGAACTGGAGCTCTAACAATTCCCCACTAGCGGCAGACAGGAACTGTAAAAGTCTCTGTAGAATTTCTAATTAAGCAATGCTCTTAGGTAACTACTACTAAATTTCAGATGAATCTGATCGTTGGTTCTATAATTACAGCTATTTTTACGTTTCTGTTAATTCGCCCCCTAGCGGCAGACCGGGGAACTGTAGAAGTCTGTCTGTGTGTAGAATTTCTAAATTTTTTTAAGACTACAAGTGTACCAAGTTTGGTTCCATTTCATCCATGATTGACCGACTTATTAGCGTTCAAACATTCCTGCCACGAATAAAAGCTGCAGGAACTCGAGCGATAATTAATTTATTTATTATTAAATACTGTTTCAATTAAATTCTTTACGAAAATCTAGTCATCTTCTTTTAAATATGGACCCTGCATTCATGGAAAATATAATATTTGATAATTCATCAGTCACCAGTCAGCCTACGCTAATTTCACAGCAAAGTCCTTGTCATGGCCTGTGTGTAGTAGGCCATGGTACCACCCTACTACCGGTACCGGCTGACCGGTGGCAACTAGCACTTGCACAGCAACAGCCCTACCGGCGATACACAGGTTGAAATTTATGTAGAGTTTGCTCAACAGTACAGATATAAAATAGTTATCTAAATTATATATATTACTATTGACAAGTATTGAAATATATACCGTTATTCGTGTTATCAGTATTTGCAACATCTGACATTGAAGAGGTGAGAGAAGATGAATACCGACACTCAACAAAACCAACGCTTATCACAGGTCGGTATGGTTACCTCGAAACCGGCGCGACTGTCCACTCGAATACAACTTCAAAACACAAACGCCAACAATAAACTGAAAGCGAATCGAACGTCTTCAGAAGAATCTGTCATTGGGACGAAGAAAAGGAAGCCGAAACCACGGGAATGGACCACAGCTAAGATTGAATGCTCCCATTGTCAGAGTTCCTGGACCGAAATTGAAACACCAATTGCCGATGGGCTTGATCTCTCAAACCAAAACTTCCTCTGCGGGGTTTGCGCGGCAGTAAAGATTGAAAGTCTGGAAGCTGGCATCCCTAGGTATTATTATTATAAAGAGCGTCAGCCTGCGTTTAATAAATATATTTTAATACAAAACAGGTCGAACGCAAAGAGGCTTATAATGAAGACGAGTACTGCATTGATTATATTCCTATAAACCACCTGGCTTTGCATATTGAACGTGCGTTTGGAAATAAGTTCGTGCTACCCTTCCGTGGGTGGTAGATGTCGCGGTTATGTATTGGTGGGTGGGAAGGGAGGGGGGGGGGGGGGTGCAGATTAAAAGGGGTGAACACGTACTGTCCCCCTTTCTTTGATTAATTGGTGGTGTTGGTTAATCTCTCATAACCTGATTTTGTGATACAGTCGCACAATTTTAATTTGTATCTCATAACTGGGCCTCGTGCTGCGCGAAGGCCCCACGAACGTGTATATTTTTTGTGGTGTTTCGATCACGAGGTCACTGAAAAATAGTGGTTTGAAAATTTAAAGTCGAATTTCACCGATTTCAACTCGTCGAGTATGCACCAACTTTTTATTTGAGATATTCAGTTATCTGAGCAACATATTTGAGCCTCAGAATCTTTTCAAATATCGCCAATCTCGCACAGAACGTCGCCAAAATTTGTTAGTCCGGCAAAAAAACGCACAAATTCGTCTAAAAGAGCAAATTATTTAGTTGCGGAATAATATGATTCAACTAGAAAGCCATCCAGCTGGCTGTAAGGAGACCCTCCATAGACAAACTTAGTGTTAGTTGGGTCCCTCCTTATTCATTATCATCAACTCCCTCCCACCTAACTTAGCAGTGAGTAACCGTATAGATTATTGTCATAGGATTCACTGGGAAGAGCTATTCATCTGGTGGGGTAATACATTATACAAACTTACAGTTGATGGTTGATTTTTTTTTTAAACTATAGCCGTATATTTATTATTAAAGCTTGTAAAAACAGCTGATGCACATCATATCGCATAGCAACCACCACCAACAACCAGACAAATATACACTGTTAAATTAATACTACAGTTAGTATATGATACTGTCTGACTGTCCTCCAAACTTGGAGGGTTGTTATCCACAGTCGCCTACGCCGGGTTGCAGTCGGCATTGCTGTGGATGATCGACTCCACGTCGCACCGAACCGGACGCCGCTTAGCTGATCGACAGCCGCGAAGGCACAGGAGGGCTGACCGCAAAAGGGCGAAACTCAACCTCCTGCGAACCCACACAACACACTCTGAATAGCGGACCTCGCGTTTGTCAGCCAGTTTCAACGCGAGACGCTTGATAAACTGTGTGGCTGACGGTGAAGCTCCACCAAACGCAGAGAATATAAGGGGAGTGAAGCTGGCGTGCTCCACCTCCCTCAACCGCTCTTCGTATTTGAGCCTCTTGCGAGACTCATGGTGTAGGTGGGATGCCGGAAGGGACATCGCGGCGTTGGTGTCCGCCAGCGGGTTGAAGACAGACACGTCAATGAACGTTTTCCGGAAACGGTTTCCCCAGAATCCGCTCACCGACACATCCAGCCTCGCCTGCTAGTCCGTCGATGTCGACCGATGGCTGAACGTCTCGCCCGATAGTGGCTGCAGAAGCGGTTCCACCCCGACATTGTGTGCCACTTCCGTCAGGGTATCGGCGACGAAATCGCGAATCTCGTTGTGCCGTATGGAGGGGAACCCTCCGGTGGGGCACGACAGCACGTGGGACGAAGTAAATCGCACCCCACAGGCACAACGAGACGGTAAATGACGGTTGATGGTTGATTACTGTCTCGGTTAGAGTGATATAGTAATAAATTTGGCAAGTAATATACTTCTGTGCAGTTTGGGCTATCCATTCAATAAATAGTAGTAGCTTACTTGCTAGATCATCCGGATCTTCACGGCCAGTGTCCTTTAAGATGTGTCTCAACAATGTCATGGGCTCTCCACCATGCTTATTCACTCCATGAGGCTGCCAAAGTACAAGATTATGCTCTGGCTGTTGTAAATATTGCAATGAAATATCGATAACTAGATACCATGAACTGCAAAAAAGGTCCAACTATTGCCCAGAGCTATTGCCCAGCTTGGGGCTAAATCAGTTTAATTTAAATTACTATTAGCAGACCTTTAATGTTTAGTGTTAACCCTATTACCACTGGGGGGGGGGGGTGGTAATAGGGTTAACACAAATTTTAATTTGACATTATTATATTTTATATATAAATAACTTCATTTTAATAGAATAGATTAACTCCGCTCGAAATGTATATAATTAAAAAAAAAACCTAAATATCTGGTAAATGTTTGGGTAAACTACCTATTCTACAATATGTGTAATGATAAACAATAGGCCCCAATACTATTTCGGTAATTCTAACACTTCATTTTAATATTAAAATTTCTTAATTAATGTAGATTTAATTATATACTTTATTATCCTTCCCATCTCTAGATATAGTTTATCGTAGCGTTCAACCATTAAATAAATTGATTTTGGAACGAGCGATAGATACCGGTAAGGCATATTTTATTTATTGTCAAATAAAAGAACAGATTTAAGTGAAAATGTTTTTTTGAATTTTTAACAATAAAATGAATTTTTATTGTTTGTTAAGAAGATATCTAGTTGAATTTACTTTACAAAGGCTAACCCAATACAGTTGGTTGTTTTTTAGACTTTTTTTTAATTATTTTTAAATTCCATCACCTAACATTCAAAAAGAAAGTAGATTGTCCTATTTTATTTGAAGAATTAATTTTTAGTTGCAAAGGTCTTCATCACAGCAAGTGACACTACAAGAAGTGTCTGGAGGTGCACTAGGGTCGCCTCTATCTGTCCAGCACAAATGTAGGTCTCTATTGTGTTGCATTCGGTGTCAGATAGAGGGGCGTCTTTAGGTAAACACATTGGCATTGTGGTTGTAGGGATTCCGCCATGGTGGACTATGGTCATAGTCTGAAATAATAACATTGTCGTACAATAACACAACAGAGCAATACATTCGAATACAAGAAATTATAATTTAATTTATTAATTCAATGGGGGGGGGGGGGGTCATCAGGGCGTGCCAGGGGAGAAATTTGTATGGAAACCTCCATGAACGGAACCATGGACCCTAACTTCTCTGAATGCCGCCATCCCGGAACCATGGACCCCACCTTGTCTGACAGCCTCCATCCCCGGAACCATGGACCCCGCCCAGTCTGACAGCCGCCATCCGCAGAACATGGACCCGAGGACCATGGACCAACTTGACTGAAAGTCTCCAACATTGGAACCATGGACCCCTACTTCTACAAAATGTTACAAAATGTTTTTGTCAAACCGGCATAGCATCTCAATGTGCAGTTTCA
Source organism: Nemertoderma westbladi (assembly GCA_032718475.1). NCBI lineage: Eukaryota > Metazoa > Xenacoelomorpha > Nemertodermatida > Nemertodermatidae > Nemertoderma > Nemertoderma westbladi. Next base: position 85,150 of record JAUCBJ010004497.1, on the reverse strand, counting down.
ATGCTGTAGGCCGACTATAGTAGTTGTAGTTATTGGTTCGACCCATTAAACCTAATCCATCATGTCTGTCCCCTTCCATAATATTACACTTGTACAGATAGTCTAATATTTATTGCTGAAGACTTACAACACATCGTACGCAACCATCTCTACTCATTTTTCCATCTGGCCCGGCACTGTGGCAACTCAAACCGTAGCCAACTGCCACAACTGATGTAAGAATCAATAAGTGTTTCATAATTATTGAAAGGAATTTATACTAAAGAGATTTTAAATGTTTAATATAATATATGAACAAAATAAATAATATTATTTCAAATAATAATAACAATGCTATAATAAATCAAAAGCAAACGCACAAATGGAACAAGTTTTCCACGAAATCTGGGGTTGTACGAGAGAGATAAGTAAACTTTGGCTGCATACATTAGGCAGCTGTAAACGGGGTGTGGGGCTTAACCTGCGAAATCATTTAATCAAGGTAACTCCTTTTGTAGTTGGCCGACTCGCTGTGATATGAATGTCTGACAGGCTGGTTGAGATCCTATTACAGATCCAAGTACCCGGTGTCCATAGGGAAGTTGGATGCCGGTTCCTGCTATAATCGCCTCTGCCTGAGGTATTCTCAGAATCACTAGAGGGAGCCCAACGGCTCCTCCGCTCATTAGAACGTGCTGCTTCTAGAGTTGGTCTTTTTATTAACTCCAGAAAGACCAAAATTTTGACAGTTAACTTTGAAAGTCCTCAGCAAGTCTCTGATCGGATGAGCATAAGCTCAAAGGATGGTATGCTTGAGCATGTGGACGACTTCTGTTACCTAGGATCATGGATCCGGAAGTCAGGTGAGGACCTTCGATTACGTAAGGGAAAGGCATGGGCCGCCTTGAATAGGCTTTCCAAGATTTGGGAGTCACCGAGAATTAATCAGAAACTTCAGGTCCGATTATTTAGAGCAGCAGTAGTTCCAGTACTCCTCTATGGGAGCCCATGCTGGGCTCGCGGTGTATTCCCTCATCATTAAGCTAAAGAATTCAGTGGCATGGACTCAAGTATGGTTCGCTGACGATGCTCAGAATGCCACTACATTATCTGACTTGCTCGAGTGGTTTATTCTCCTCAAGGAGCTCGGCCCCTCCTACAGCTATTACCCAGAGCCTGACAAGTGCATGTTGGTTGTTGAGGACTGTGATGTTACCCTAGCCCAAGAGTTGTTCCGTGACCTTGGGGTTAGGGTGGATGGACGAGGAATTGTAAAGGGCACTCGTCGTACTCTGGGCCTCTTTGTGGGTGATGCTTCCCTCCAGGCCGAGTATATCTCCGGGAAGGTAGCGACATGGGAGTGTGCAGTGTCTAGATTAGCCAGTGTTGCTACCAATCAGCCACAGGCTGCTTATGCTGCATTCACCAGGAGTCTGCAATGTGAATGGGACTACCTACAGCGAGTCATTCCTGTCACGTTGGATTAGGACCCTTCGCCCTATACATCCATTGAACGAGTAGTTGCAGATTCGTTCATCCCTGCCATCCTAGACGCTCTGTCAACTGCTTTAGAGCGAGAGTTTTTCGCACTACCACCGCGATCTGGGGGCCTGGTTATCTGGAACCCTTGTGAGACAGCTTCACTCTCTTACACGACTTTGCATGAAGGTACTGCAGTGGCAGTCGCTGCTATCAAAGGTGACACAGTTTTCTCACATGCAGACCACATGAGTTGCCTGAAGGAAGCCAAGAACAAACAACGTCTCCAGAAACAGCCCAAGGAGGAGGAGGTGAATGGGAAAGTGTCCGACTGCCCCCCCCCCCCCCCCCCCCCCTGAACGAGTTCGCACGATTGAGCAGGCTGCTTCGGAACGGACCTCAGGCTGGTTCACGGTCGCCCCAGTCTGATGTCACCACTTTTACCTGTCTGCCAATGAATTCCGGGATGGTCTTTACCTCCGATATGGACGTCCCCTGGTTGGTGCCCATGCGAGGTGTGATGGTTGCAGGAAAGTATTTACCACAACCCACGCGCTCGATTGCAAGAAGGGGCGCCTGGTAACCCTCCGCCACAATGAGGTTCGGGACATCCAGGGCGACCTGTTCAGTCTCGCCTTCCCTGAGTCATGCATAGCATGGGAGCCAGTGATTCGTGAGGTGACATGGGGTGGTGGGTCTACGTGCAGACCTTTCGGTAAGGGGCTATTGGCAGCCACAGAGACGGGCATTATTCGATGTTCGGGACGTTGACCCTGGTGCCCCCTCATACGAGTCGCTTCTGACGGCCTCCATACTGATTGATGCTGAGCATGAGAAGAAGACGAAATACCACGACGCCTGTGCCCTTCGTCAGGCCGATTTTACCCCTCTTGTGGTAACGGTGGATGGCTTGCTCGCCCCTGAGTACTCCATGGCGTTATAGAGGCTGGCCGACAGGCCAGAAATTGGCAAATAAAATATCCAAGAAATTGGCAAAGCCTTACAGCTGTGTCATGGGATGGGTGAGGGCGCGCCTCTCGTTTGGGGTCCTGAGGGCAACTTGTGCCTGCTTAAGGGCGTCGAGGACAAAGTGGCGTAGTATTGGGGCAGAGCATGGTGCTGGAATCCCCTTAGGTTTACGTATCTGAAACTGTATGGTGTAATGCCAAGTAACAACAGGGAAGGAGTGGAAATACTAACTCAAACTATTGTATATAAACTCTTCATGATTATTTGTTAGATTTAATTCTTGTTTTTGAAGTTTGTAATTATATCTGAATAATTAAGTACGGGTAGGCAGGTTAAACAGTAACAATTAATTACCGCACAACTGAAAATTAAAAAGATCATGTTCCAACCGGGCTAACTATCTCAAACTAGTAAAATGGAAATTAACTACATTATTACTATACCATCTCGTAGATTATTTATATTTATGGAGATAATTGCAATAAGTGTACCATAATAGTATCCATATTAATATAGTAATAGTAATAATATCCTATAGTGTGTCATTAACATAGAGTTATAGTTATTTTTATAGTTATAGAGCGAGTTATACATTTTGGCTGCTGATATTAGGAATGTATTGTAACCATATTTGTTTCGAATCATAAGTATTTTTATTGTCTTGGTTCTAATATTTATTTGCTATGTGGTGTTTTTTAGTTGGTCAATAAAAGGAAGCCGTGTGGAATGCAGGAATCAGATCTAACATGTACCTGTAATAACTATTTACATACTTGTGTCTAAAGTAGCACTTTACAGTGTGATGATCAGAGTGGCTTTGTTACACGAACGAACGTTAGTGAGTGATTGAAAATAAAGCCACGAGGATCAGAACACTGTAAAGTACTTTGCAACAAGTATGTATGTAGTTTTATTCCAAAATTTTAACATTACGAAATGATTGCACATATACATTATAAGTGATATAAACTGCACAAATTATATTATTTCCTGTAAAAATAAATATAAAAATGACATAAATTATGTTATAAATAAGTTAGCTTATATTTATGGTGGCGTTTGGAGCCATGTTATAATAATATAGCTAGGCCCTAGTGGTTATTAATAGCTCTACCCCGCCTACCGGTAGGTAATGCAGTAGGACTATTTGGCTGTCACGAAAATTTCCACCTATTGTTTACGTGGTATCCAATGACGGCGTTAAGTAATGTCCCCTTAGTGGACATTACTTAACGCCGTCATGGGTTACCACGTAAACAATAACACCAAATAAAATACTAAATGTACAGGCCAATACAATGCTGTAATGTCCTAGAAAGTTGGAAAGTGCTAAATAACAATTCGCTGTTAATACTAACGGCGTTGAGTAATGTTACAATTTTGGAATAAAGATATTTTGTTGAGTGGAACACTCATAGGGCGTTTAAGTGTGGAAGTCTTGTAACTGTTCTTAGTTCAGTTCCAGTGCTTTCTTGTATTTTTTTTATATGATACGGAGAGCATAATTTTGTATTTAATTGTGGTAGGGCATTACGAGTGTTTTATACAGCATTAGTTTCGTTAATAGAGGTAGTTGTCCTTTTATCTGTCTTAGTAATGATATTGTCATAAACATTTATTGCTGGGTTGTATGTAGCTGTTCCTTTCATGATATTTTATTATGGAGGAATTCTCGCGCTATCGTCACCGGCGTGGTAATCATTTTCTTGATACAACATACAATTGTAGCAACTTTTGTTTGATGTTAGTCTGGGTCTCTCTTGTAATAACTGTTGTTATTCATTTCATTAGTCATCTGTGGTCAACCCGCTCTACCCCAAACTGTATCGATTTTTATTATCTATAATAACCCCCAGATATTTAATTTCTGTTGATTGGTCAATTATTTTATTGTTTAAGATTAAATTTAGGCTATTTATCTCAGGTGTTCGTGGTTTTGGGCTTCGTAGTAACAGTACTGTTTTAGTCTGTGTTATTGATTTGAATAGCTGTTCTATTATTTGTTTGTGCAGTTTATCTACAGCTAGAGGTTTGGGTTCTCTGGACGCCAGAAGAAATTATTACAGTTATCCGATCACTGTACGATGGTTCCACCACATTAGTGTCTCCTGCTGATGGTGGCGACACAGATCCATTCGAAGTCTTATGGGGAGTCCTTCACGGTGACACACTTGCACTCTTTTTATTCGTAATTGTGAGTGACTGACTATGTTATACGCATGTCCTTAGATCATCATAATGATTATGGGTGATGATAACTCCACCTACTGTACTGCCACAAATAAATAAATCCATTAAATTACCTTACTGATCTAGAATTTGCTGATGACTTAGGGGTACCTGTACTGTCAGAATCACTCGGAAACATATTAAGTTAGGGGGGGGGGGGGGGGGGGGGGGGGAGGGGTTGCGATCTTTCGTCAGGTGATCAAAGTAGTATTGTACTTAATTATACTTAATATATATGTAATATATATAATGCAGCTGCAATGCAGGACTCCGATAGCAGTAGTAGTATTTCCTAGACGAGCGTCAAGGTTAGAGTAACTCACCACACCCATTGATTCTCTATCAAATTGAAATCCACATAAAAGACTATTAAGAACAGCACTAATGTTGTACCATGATTGTTGGTGACAGGTGATGAATATATATCCTGGGTGTTATATCCTGGGTTATCTTACAGTAGGGGAAACTTCCGTTAAGATTATTGGTTCCCATGACCTGAGTCATATTCGTGGAACATAGTCACGGATTTCAATGAATTATCATCGATTTCTACGTACACACACCCCCTTCTTGTATAAAGATGACAAACATTACATTACAGAGATATTTGCGATAGATAATATCTCCCTTGGAACACACAGCCCATTAATTAGTGAACTAAATGGAAACACCCATATTTGTAGAAGTAAAGTTCAGTTGTTACCAAACCATAAAAAAGGCTGATAAACGGCTGTGTGTCAGTCAGTATACCTTACGAGTACTTAATCACAGTGTCGCAGAATCACTACAATTTATTCAGCTCCAAAGATCCTGACGAAAGACAAAATTTATCTACAAATAAATGTAAGTTTGTAATCTAATTGCGTTGCCTTATGTTATACATATAAAGTAGCAAAGGTGCAGAAATATTTTTGTAGAAATAGATAAATTTTTAGTAATATATTTTCTCCTGAACATCTTATATTAAATCTTTCACCAACATTATTAATGTTGCTTCATAAACATACAACAACATTCCAGTCACAGTGTGACCGTACACTTAATCGGGTTATACAGTATAAATAACTAGACCTATTATCTGTCTGTTCGTACATATTTAGACCTACCAGCTGTCTCTATGTACATAAAGTACATACGGAGATTTACCATCAGTATGTACGTAGATACCAACACAGAACATCAATCTTTAGATACATAGATACCTACTGTCATTATTACTAAAGCATAATTACTATCGGCTTGTAACATTATTATTTTAGGTTGATCAGCGATACAGAAGATCAAATTCTAAGTGAATATAGACGAACCTCCCCAGTTACCAACGTTCCTTCTCGTTCCATCCAATAACCTTCAGTTCCAGAACTTAATAATTGTAAATCAACCCATTGTAAGTTATACTTTTGTTATATATTATAATGTGAGCCGTATTTTAGTTTTTGTGATATTTATGTTCCCGAGATATTCATAGATATTTCGATAGTAAACAATACCCTTCTGGTGGGTTTGGACGCAGAGTGGAGGCAGTTAGTTTGTAATGAATTGTTTTACATTTTTTACATATTTTTTTTAATTATATGTACGAGAATTATTTTATTTATTTAATATCGGCGAATAGGAGTCAGCATGGAATGAAGAAATTGCATTGAATTTGGTAAGATAAACCTATTTTTGTAATCCATTTCTGTAATGATCTGTTTCGGAAGTAACCAAACCAATAGACACGGCGGTACGTATCATTTACCTTTACCGCAAACAAATTATTCCGTTAAAAATGAGTGTAAATGTTAGACCAAAACTCTATGTAGTCTATGATGATATATGTAAGCCGACCACTTGCGACTTACTCTTTATACATGACCCAAGAGTGGTTGGAACTTGGCCTAACCTAAATACCTTATGTGTAAACTAGCCGACTTCTAGCGATCCTCCATAAGTCACCTGTGGTCGGCTGGTCGGCTTTCATATAAAATGAAATGAACTGGTATGTCTTTGCCAACGGAGTAATAGTCATAATAATATTTGTTCCCACTTTAATATTCATATATACTAGTTAAGTAAATAGTAATAACTGGCCAACTATATAGTACGTAGTTATACCAATTAACCAATCAAATGCTGTACATGATAATGAGGGACAGTAATTAGGGTAGACGCATTGTTATTGGATTCATATAGCGGACCATTATTGCGTCGATTTTCCCCTGGAGAGGGTAAAATTTTTCTTGCGTCGAAAGTTCCCCGACTATCTGATAATAGAAAATGCCGTAGGGCTGTTAGTTCTACATGCCGTAGTGCTGTTATTCACACATGCTGCAGTGTTGTTAGTTCTACATGCCGTAGTGCTGTTATTCACACATGCTGCAGTGTTGTTAGTACTACATGCCGCAGTGCTGTTATTCACACATGCTGCAGGGTTGTTAGTTCAACATGCCGTAGTGCTGTTATTCACACATGCTGCAGGGTTGTTAGTTCTACATACCGCAGTGCTGTTATTCACACATGCTGCAGTGTTGTTAGTTATACATGCCGCAGTTCTGTTATTCACACATGCTGCAGTGTTGTTAGTTCTACATGCGACAGTGCTGTTATTCACACATGCTGCAGTGTTGTTAGTTCTACATGCCGTAGTGCTGTTCTGTTACACACATGCTGCAGTGTTGTTAGTTATACTTGCCGCAGTTCTGTTATTCACACATGCTGCAGTGTTGTTAGTTCTACATGCGACAGTGCTGTTATTCACACATGCTGCAGTGTTGTTAGTTCTACATGCCGTAGTTCTGTTATTCACTCATACTGAGGTGTTGTTAGTTCTACATGCCGTAGTGCTGTTATTCACACATGCTGCAGTAGTGTTAGGTCTACATGCCGTAGTGCTGTTATTCACACATGCTGCAGTGTTGTTAGTTCTACATGCCGTAGTGCTGTTATTCACACATGTTGCTGTGTTGTTAGTTCTACATGCCATAGTGCTGTTATTCATACATGCTGCAGTGTTGTTAGTTCTACATGCCGTAGTGCTGTTCTGTTACACACATGCTGCAGTGTTGTTAGTTCTACATGCCGTAGTGCTGTTATTCACACATACTGAGGTGTTGTTAGTTCTACATGCCGTAGTGCTGTTATTCACACATGCTGAGGTGTTGTTAGTTCTACATGCCGTAGTGCTGTTATTCACACATGTTGCTGTGTTGTTAGTTCTACATGCCATAATGCTGTTATTAACACATGCTGCAGTGTTGTTAGTTCGACATGCCGTAGTGCTGTTATTCACACATGCTGCAGTGTTGTTAGTTCTACATGCCGTAGTGCTGTTCTGTTACACACATGCTGCAGTGTTGTTAGTTCTATATGCCGTAGTGCTGTTATTCACACATGCTGCAGTGTTGTTAGTTCTACATGCCGTAGTGCTGTTATTCACACATGCTGCAGTGTTGTTAGTTCTACATGCCGTAGTGCTGTTATTAACACATGCTGCAGTGTTGTTAGTTCGACATGCCGTAGTGCTGTTATTCACACATGCTGCAGTGTTGTTAGTTCTACATGCCGTAGCGCTGTTATTCACACATGCTGCAGGGTTGTTAGTTCGACATGCCGTAGTGCTGTTATTCACACATGCTGCAGTGTTGTTAGTTCGACATGCCGTAGTGCTGTTATTCACACATGCTGCAGTGTTGTTAGTTCTACATGCCGTAGCACTGTTATTCACACATGCTGCAGGGTTGTTAGTTCGACATGCCGCAGTGCTGTTATTCACACATGCTGCAGTGTTGTTAGTTCTACATGCCGTAGTGCTGTTATTCACACATGCTGCAGTGTTGTTAGTTCTACATGCCGTAGTGCTGTTATTCACACATGCCGCAGTGTTGTTAGTTCTACTTGTCGCAGTGCTGTTAGTTGTACTTGATAGGCCACTAGGGGGATGTAGCCTGGGTCTCTCCGGTCTGTCGTTGACTTAGGTTTGTTAGTGCCGAGGTGGGATGCTGGCCAAGGAATGGTGCAACCTTCGCCCGCATCCAAACTTCGCCCGGTGAAAACTTCGCCCGCAAGGGAATCTTCGCCCACCAGCAACCTTCGCCCATAATATTTGTGTTAGTTACCATTTCAGTTACCAATTGAGGGAAAGGAACAGGTTACAGAGTCGGCTTTTTCTAACCAAAACAATAAACGATGTTGTTACCAATTGAAGGAAAGTAGCAGGTTACAGAGACTATAGAATTATATTCCCTAAATGCCGTGGATTTTCAAAATTTTATTTTATTCGGATTAACTTTGTAAAGATTGCTTTGAGTTCTCATTCGTATTGGTCCTATCATTTGTGCATCTATCGGTCAAGTGGTTCAGTAGCTCAGTTGGTAGAGCGTTGGAAATTATATGTGTAGTAGGTATCGAGTTCGAATCCTAGTAAGTGCGAATTATTTTTTGTGCAGAATTTCAACTCATTTAAATTAACCGCTACAAATTAATTGCATTTGTCTGTACCAATGAGACTGTAGTTATTTGATTGTAACCAATGTCGTGTAAGTTATATATTAGCTGGACCAATAGCTATCTTTAAAACCTCGTTAGAACCCATAGAACAATCGAGAATTTTCTCGATTGATTGCGGCACAAATTTGCTATATAAAGGTGCGATTTGTTCATTAGTTATTCAATCTTATATTTCAATCTATACTTCTCAGATTTATTCTGTCGTGCTTAGTTTATTCTCAGATTACATTGTATTATAATTGTATCTTCTGTAATAAAGTCAGAATATTCCCTCAGTTTTCTATCTGTTTTACTATGGTTTCACTACGGTGAACAAACTCAGGGACAGGATGGCCGGCTAGAGATCGGGCCGCAGCAATGAACGGGAACATCACGGGAATGTAGACGAGAGACAACCCGCAATACCATTTTGAGTTATTCGCCCATCGCCTGAAAGGTTAGACAGCGTTCGATCCTTGCTACCTAAGTGTAAGACCAAAAGATCAAAAGGTAGACGTAGTGACACGCTGTAAGCCCAAAATTACATCATAGGGACTGTACTGTCTTGATTCAGGAAAACCCACAGTAGACCTTCACATTCCTACGGGGGGGGGAGGAGAGAGCGCAGGCAGATACTAGTACGCAGATAGGACGTAGGCACACCGGTACAAGGCATACACATTGGTTAGGGTGCAGCAAACTGTACGCTTAACTCTTGCTAAGTACAGGTGCGTCTGTGACTATTTGCAGTACGACAGTGTCCATTACATCAGAACTTGTAGGCTAGGGGGGTTGCTGTGTTTTCACCTGAATTGGGATTGTACCGTTCAGGCGGTAGGGCAGTTTACGCTAGGCGCAAATAAATTGAGGCTATCAGGGATATACTAACATCTACCGTGTCCCCGCCAACGCCCTAATAGGAAGTTACCCGGACTACCTGGGTGACTAAAATTCTAGATAGGAGCCAGGATAGCTATTAGTACCTGTACGCCTACAGTAGTAAACTAACACATCTCTTCTTAGTATCAGGGACCTGGTACCTAAAATTGCCGAATTCTGGGCGTAGCATTAACCTTATGCCTGAATTTGAGTCCTGGAAATACGCAAGAGGGGAAGGAACCTTATCATTCGTGAGTATTGGACCTACAAGTTGCAAAATTAGAATATTCGTAAAATGCACACCGTACCCAGTAATTATATATGTGAAGGAGCAAAACTGTTTTGACCGTTCAGAATTAACACACGCGCGTTAGAAATTATTTACACCTCAAAATATATAAAATTAACTTTTGTCCGTACTGTGCTTTGCCCGCTAGTTAGACATCTCCAAATCTGCTCTATACCTAGCTAGCGTCCCTTTGCCCAACCATATAAATCACACCGCGGCAAAGTATACGAGCCCCTTAGTCCGTCAGTGAGTCAGCCTGATTTTAGGATTCGCTGCGCGGGATTTGTTTTATCGAAGTTTGTCTGCTCGTAGACTGTTTTCTGCCTCACCGGTTATAAGAGATCGATACTGCAATATATTCGCTTACTTAGAGTTTACTGTTTTGGTGAGAAGGTCGGATTTATGATTTGATTCACAAACTTTACAGTAGGATATTGCAGGTATTGTTGCTGTCTCTTCAATTAGTAGGAATGTGTTTTACTGAACTACGGTTCGGTAGGACTAAAGTTATTTGAAAATTTTGTATTTTGAGGTAAAAATTTGTATTTGATTGGCTAAGTGCTAATTTTTTGAAATAAAATTTGATTTGAACCGCGTGTAAAATATTTTGGAATTAAATACCGGTGTTTAAAAGGGGTTTAAATACCATATTGTACCGGTACAAAATTTTCGTAAAGTAAAACCTAACTCTTTTGTTTTTTCAGGATTCAGAACTCATTTCTAGACTGTAACGGGAGCAAGACCGTGTTTAGCAAGTTTGGGAGATAGATAGCTCAACAACTTTGGTTGGGAAAATCGCGTTTCGTCCGCAACGTTAAAAACGGAAAGGTTCACGTTCGGTTTGTATCTGGGAATCTGTTTTTCTGGAGAATTATTGGAGTGGGTGAGTTCGAAAAGTTGCATAAATAAGTTAGGCATTACCGTATTAATTAAAAATTATTGTGGGTTCCACTGTCTCAAGTATTTATGCATTCCGTATGATTTCTTTGTTCATTGCTGAATTAGTCCGTATTATTGTATTTAATTTACCTTTTGATAACGCATATCGTTATCCGATTTATTTGTTATAAAATTGGCCGCTAGGCTAATTTTATTATATACTTATTCCGTGACATTAATTTGCTGTAAAATTGGCCGTTTAGGCTAATTTTATCCATCTGCTATAAAATCGGCCGGTAGGCTAATTTTATAAGACTGTAATTAGTACCGTTTAGATAAATACGGTAAACTCGATACTTTGACACTCACTTTACTTGACTTACAACTACCGAAATGAGTGACAAACAAGACTATACGAAGAATACACAAACCGACTATGACTCATGTGACGCGGATAAGTCAGCAGCGGAAGAACCACAGGGGAAGACTCGCGAGCCTACCGAACCTACACCGTGTGCGTCACCAGTACATCCAACGGGAGTACCGGATGCCGTAGTACGAGGTGACGGCAGGACTGAGGACTTTCTAACTGTTCCGCAACCTAGACATAGGGAAACGGAATTGGTAAGTTCAGCAGGAAGCACAGAAAGTGTGGTTAGAAGCGTCGGAGGTTACATGGCGCATATTACCAGGAGTATTGGAGAAGGCCAACGCATATTAGACGGGTTGACCGCTCCGATGTCTCGATTCGAGTTCTACACCCTCCAGGTTAGAGTACAGAGTAAAGTATATAAGTCCGTAGATAATCTAGTTGGCCTACAAGATCTAGCTAGACAGAGACAGGACATGGATACTCAACTTAGAATCCTCGAGAAACTAATGATCACTAGAGAGAAACTGATTCAGTTTAAGTCGACGATTAGACAGATACAACAGGAACAAGCGGACCAGTTGTTAGGTGAGTCAGTTTCGGACGAATTATTACAACCCGAGGAAGAACAGGAACTGTACCGACTGGATGGACAATTAAAACACCTGACGGACCACTTACGTATGTGCGGCGAAGACGTCGGAGATTGGGAAACCGTGCCGGAATATACGAGGGAAACTTCACCCGTACGAATCGAATCGGCACCGGGAATACTGGACCAATCGTTGGTAAGTATTCGTAGCGAAATCTGCGAGGGAAGTATAGTCACGTCAGAAGTTGCTCGACAACAGCAAGAATTCCACCGACAACGACAAGAAATGGAAGAACAAGCTCAACTTCTAGTGATGCAGGCAGCAGTAGAGGAAGAGAAGCTACGCGTTGCGAATATAGCAAGAATCTCTCATCTACAGGAACAAGCTGAATTAGAAGCAGCTGAAGTAGAAAGGTTAGAAGTAGACATTGCCCGACAAGCGGCAGCGGCAGCGGCCGAGGTAGAGCGACGAGCGGCAGCGGCCGAGTTGGAGCGACAAACGGCAGCGGCAGAATTACAACGAGAAAGGTTAGTTTCGGAGGCGCGGGCCGAAATGAAAACACGGCAAATAAAGGCTCAATCCGCTATACGACAAGCGGAGTTTGAGGCGCAACGACAACAAACGGAACAACGAGAGAAGACAGTGAAACTTCATTTCGAACTCGAGAAGAAGGCGAGAGAATTAGCGAACGCCGAGGAAGATTTGGATCAAAAGGCCCGCGATAGATCGATGAGATCTCGTGACGGACATGATTTGGACCAGTTAGAGGTAAGACATCGCCAAATTCAGGAACGAAAGAAGGAAGGAAGCGTAGGAGCACCCGGACGGGAACGACAATTAGTAAAAGATGTGTGTCAACGATTCCCACAGGTAACTCATATGTTTGCACCGGTTACGACTAAGGAACCTGTTTCGATTGCGGGTAGTAGTAACATTTCTCCTATCCATGGTGCGACGGAGCACAGGTTTGTTATTCCGGACGAGTTTACACCGCCAAGAGCAACGTCGTCGCCCATTCCGAAAGTCAAGGTAAGTAACCCACCGATTACGGATCGTAGTAGTTTATTGACCGGACCTGCGCTACTGACGACAAAACAGGTGAGTCCACCGTCGACACCTAAACCCGTTACACACTACGCTTACCCAATGACGTTTCGACCAACAAGGCCTTTGGATTCAAATGCTGTCATTCGCCCACCGAACCAGTTTACATCGCAATCTACGACTTCGAGGAAGACTTGTGAGCCTACCGAACAACGGAGAACAGTGGAGACGCGACCATTCAACCAGTTTACATCGCAATCTACGACTTCGAGGAAGACTTGTGAGCCTACCGAACAACGGAGATCAGTGGACGATGTTCCGAAACGGAATGTTAGAATTCGAACGACGCAACGGACGCGAGCACGTCGACCACCATATCCAGATGATAGTAGTACTTCGAGCGAATCGGATTACCCGAAACGCGAGGTATTTAGAACAGGGGCGGCCGATGAATACAAACGCGAGCGTTCAGACAACTCCTTTGCAGACAATCCTCCACAGAATACACCAACACAGAAGGCGTTACAACCAACGGACGCAATTAGTACACAACAGTTCGCCGACATCCTGCGACCAGTTGTTAATAAGTTGGCTCAGATCGAGGAACGTCTGGAGGAAGGTTACACCGACAGTTCGAGAAATTCCGAATTCGAACACAATAGACACCCGAAGGAACCACAAGGACCGGTACCTTCAAACCCCATATCGTATCAGGGAAAAGCGCCAAGAAGGGATATCAACCAGGTTACCAACCAAGGACGCGAAACTCTGAACGTTGCTGAGGAGATAGCAAAATTCGCAGCCAGACAAGGATTGCCGGTACAACAACCACCAAAGTTTTCCGGTAGCTCAAAACACTGGCATACCTTCGTAGACTATATCGAATCCCAGATCGCCGTGTGCGCCTTTACATCACGGGAGAAGTTCAATTACCTGCTCCAAACGTTGTCAGGAGAACCTAAACGTTTGGCGGAGACCTTCGTTGGTGTACCGGACGCTTTCGAACTAGCGTACGATCGTTTGACTTCGATATACGGAGGTACAGTGAGTATGGCCAGGTCAGTAATAGAGGAACTCTGTAAGGGAGGGGCTATCACTAAACCCGTCGACTTACTAAAACTAGCTGACGAGATCAAGAACGCTATCACTACCTTAAGATCAATTGGACAACTTGATTACGGGAATACCCCTACAGTTCTATTAAAGATAATAGGACGACTCCACCATCGACTTCGTCGGGAGTGGAGGAAGGTCGAATACCAGCGAGAGGAGCGAGGAGGATTCCTAAAATTAGAAGATGTGTACCTTTTAATATCCAGGGAGGCGGTAGTAGAAACTCGGTCTAACTACACCGACCAGCACATCGTGGCAGAAGGAATCACACTGCCATCCTCCAACCGACAAAAACCCCAGACAACATCCACTAAGACGGCCACTTACGCCACACCGACGGAATCACGACAATTCTCAGACGGTAATAGAGTATCTGCGCCCATTGGGACGAAACAGACGAGACAGCAACTCAGCACCGACTTCAACGGCTGCCAATACTGCGAGCATCTAGGTAAGCGGTATATTGGTCACAAGTTACGAGGTTGTCGACAATTTCGCGAGTTGAACTCGGAAGAACGACGGCTGCAAATACGGCCACTGGACTCTTGTTGGCGATGTACGCGACACGGACACGTCCGTAAGGATTGCCCAAATACCGACACTTGTCCATCCTGTGGACGCAACCACGACGGTCTGCTCCACACAGACAGCCACACGCCGACGAAACGCTTCGCCAGGGAACACCCGGAAGCAGCAGCGAGATGTGATGCGGCTTACCGAAAACGAGAATCGAAAACGACTCCAACCTTCGTGACACATATTGAGGATTGCTTCTCAGAACAATCCGGATCGTCGGACGAAGAATCAGAAAACGACGACGAATATTCTAATGGAGACGAACAACCGTCGATCGCGCTTCTAACCACTGACCAACTGAAGGGATTCAGTGTAATCCCGATTAAGATCACTGGCACAAAGGGGAGTAAGAGGATCTACGCGATTCTAGATTCAGCCTCATCTCACAGTTACGTGGATGAAAAGATAGCTGACGTCGTAACGGATCTCAGACAAGGTAAACACGTCAGTTATACAGTAAGTAGTATGCACGGACAGCGTGCAATACCAGTGACACGAGTTAAGTTGGATTTAGACTCTCTTCTTCCAAAATCGCAACACAGCGAGAGGGAGAGATCTTTGTTACCCTTTAGAGATCTAACCTTTGCGGCCACGAAGGACTTTAGTAACCTACTAGGTCCAGTGCCGGAACAATCTCTGGAGGACCGTAAGTATTTCAGACACCTTGGTGTACCCGAATGTCCTGTCAATTATAGATCGGTAGCAATGCTGATCGGGACGGACCAATTCAACCTACATCAGGTGTGGGAAACCAGACCATCGGCAGTTGTAGCAGGAAACGCATACGCCTGCAGAACGCCGATAGGGTGGTATACTCGAGCGCCTGTGCGCACACTAGACGTAAGTGACGAGGAAGACGATGTACAGAGTACATGTAGTTTATTAACTACAAATTCAATTCATTCCTTTTCACACGACGTGAACCATACTACACTACAGTCGACAAAACATCACAGACGTGTAACTAGTATGATAAGTCACAAGGAGCAGCTAACCCACAAGGTGAGTTTAGAACTTGGGGAGAAGACGAATCAGCTAGAGATTCCATCGACGACAGATGATAGGCTTGCGAGTCTACCTACCCCAATAACCTCAACAGTGCCCGTCGATATCGACGATGACGCGTTGAAAATTCATCAGTTGGAACAAGCCGCCTTGGACAAAGAATTAACGGAGAAGACTATCAGGTGGTTAGAACAAGATACAGCTGAACCTGGTAGCTACGAACCTTGTATGTCGGAACAGGAGAAACAATCTCTGAAGATCATGGAAGAGACTATCCGACAGACGGAGGACGGACATTACGAGGTGGGGATGTTATGGCGTAGCCAAAGTCCAAAACTTATAAATAACTACCCACTGGCTTTAAGACGTCTACACTCAATACGACAACGTCTATTAAAGGACGAGAAAGCCCATCTGCAGTACAACACTCAGATGGAGACGTATTTGACTGAAGGATACGCTATCCGAATGACTAACCCGGAGCGAGTGACCGACCAGACATACTACCTGCCACATCACTATGTGAGACATCCCGACAAACCAGATAAAGTACGCGTAGTCAATGACTGTGCGGCTCTGTTTGAGGGAATGTCCCTCAATAGTGAGTTGATGGATGGACCGAACATGAATAATTATCTTATGGGGGTGATTATGCGCTTCCGTCAGCGTCAAGTAGCCTTTACTTGCGACGTTGAAGCGATGTTTCACCAAGTAAAAGCGTTAGAGCGAGACAGAGACAGTTTGCGGTTTCTCTGGTATCCGGAAGGGGACTTAAGTCTACCACCAGCGACTTACCAAATGCAAGTTCGCGTTTTCGGTGCCAGAGACAGCCCAAATTGTACGATGTACGCCTTGAAGCAAGCCGCTAGAGATCAGAAACATCTGTATGACCCAGAGATAATTAGAATTGTAGAACGTGACTTTTACGTTGATGACGGATTACAGAGTTGCGACACAGTAGAACGTGCTACAACAGAAGCACATCAATTACGGGACTGCTTGGCGGGCGGAGGTTTTAACCTCACCAAATTCGCCTCAAACAGTGCCGAATTAGTTGACTCATTCGGAACTACTGAGCGTGGAGGTGGTGACATAGACCTAGAGTTCGAACCACTACCGACGACTAAGGTGTTGGGACTCTTTTGGGACCCAAACACAGACAACTTTCGAGTGAAGGTGAGACTGGACAGTCAAGGAAACACACTGACCAAGAGATCATGCTTGTCAAAATTGAGCCGATTGTTCGATCCGTTAGGATTCATCAGTCCAGTGATACTGCAAGCCCGCATTTATATGCGCAGTATATGGAAGGATGGACTAACATGGGACGAGCCGATCTCATCAGACCAAGTGGACTTATGGAAGACCTGGGAGGCGGAATTATCTTCACTAGAGGATTATTTCATACCCAGGGTTTACTTTCCATTACAAAGTACATTTCCTGACAACTTGGAACTACACTGTTTTTCTGACGCCAGTGACAACGGTTTTGGTGTGGCAGCGTATTTGCGCAGACAAGTAGAATCGGACGAGTTCGATGTTTCGTTCATTACTTCTAAGGCTAAGACCATGCCTACTAAGTATATGACGACACCACGAGCCGAGCTACAAGCCGCAACCCTGTCAACCACCATCGTGAACCTCATACAGACAGAACTACAGTCGAGTTTACAGATATTTTATTGGACTGACGCGACGTTGGTTTTATTTTACATAAACAACGACACACTCGAATTCAAGACATTCGTAGCTAACCGTCGCGCAGAGATTCTAGACCGTTCGATAAAAGAGGATTGGCGACATTGTCCCGGACCGCAAAACCCAGCTGATATTGCGTCGCGAGGAATGATGCCTGAGGAATTCTGTAAACCGGAGAACAAAGAGTTTTGGCAACACGGACCCCAGTTCTTGCAGAAATCGACACAAGATTGGCCTCCGTTATACGACAACAAGTCCAACACCATTCCTAAGGACGCCGAAATCAAGAAACCAAAAAAGGGGAAGACAAAGAAAAAGACGACGGCGACAAAACTCAAGAAAAAACCGAAGGCGAAATGGAAGGATATAACTTCAAAGGTCAAGAGAGGAAGACTTGCGAGCCTTTCTTCACCAGACATATCGCCAGACGGTCAACCAGACACGTTATCAGACGGTCAACCAGACGTTTTGACAGACATATCACAAAATGTTCCACCAGACGCTAGTAACACACTGACTAACAGTAAAGCCGCAGTTTCCCTATTGGAGCGGCCTTGTATTGACAAACTACCAATTTTGACACACTTGAGCAACCATAAGCATGGTGAAACCTCATGTATTACAGATATGGGTAGTACCTACGCTAATGTAAATACAGGTGTCACTTTGCGCTCAAGAGACATACCGAACTTGCAACCTACGGTGAGACCTGGGATTAATGTCGGCAGAAAAATAAGTTTACCGAAACCTGCTGACCCCATAGAGTTCAAACCACCATTAACGATCGACTTACAAAGTACCGACAATCAAGGTAAGAGGACAAAAGGGGACAAATTACTTGTAGACCCGGACGGATCAACAGTCAACAAGGGAATACTTACCGGCGGACCCGTGGGCCCTTCTAGTAATTCAAAACCTTTCAAATTCTCAATTGACTTACCTGATGACGTCACAAATACTTACGTCGACCGTATTGTAAACTTAACAGACTCTTGGACAAACGCTTGCCGAAAGTTAGCATGGATTGTACGTTTCGTACAATACGTTAAAGGCAAACGCGACTTTACACGTCGACTTACATTGGCTGAGATTGACAGGTGTGAAATTATATTAATTCGCCATTATCAACTGCGATATTTCGCGCGCGAATTCACATCCATAAATCAAGGTCAACCAATCAAGTCGTCACCAATACTGAGTTGGAGTCCGATTATTTATAATGGATTAATTTGTCATAAATCTCGGCTTCAAAACATTGACTTTAACACAAACTTTAGGTACCCAATAATAATACCGCAACACCACGAACTACAACGTGCAATGATACTGGACACACATTTACATCTGAAACACGCTGGAAGACACCACTGTCTTTCCTACTTACGTACTAGATTTGTATTAATTAGACCCAGTAAAGCATTAAGTTCAGTGACACGTACGTGTATTATTTGTAAAAAGGTACATTCTAGAATAGGTACCCAAGAAATGAGTGAACTACCACAAGCACGACTTCAAGCATTCAGACCACCTTTTACAGAGACTGGAATTGATTGCTTTGGTCCCATACATACGAAACGCGGACGTATACTAGTAAAACGCTGGGGACTGATTTTCACATGTATGTCCAGTAGGGCAGTTCACATTGAACGTGTGATGGATCTTTCCACCAACGCGTTTATACTAGCACTGCGGCGATTTATCGCTAGACGCGGACTAGTAAAATGCTTGTACTCAGACCAAGGGACAAACTTTGTTGGTGCTCGGAATGAGATTGCTAGAGCCTTTAAGAAATTAGATCATGATCAAATCTCGAACGAACTGCAACCTCACAAGATTGTTTGGAAGTTCAATCCTCCAGATAGTCCTTGGAGAGGCGGAGTCTGGGAGAGACTGATTAGATCTATAAAGACAGCAATGGCAAAGGTCATTCCAGTAAACCACATATTAACAGACGACCAACTGACAACATTGTTTGTTGAAATCGAGGCAATACTAAATACTAGACCAATAGTATTAGTACCCGATGACAAACAATCTCAGTTTGCTTTGACACCGGCACACCTGCTTATGCAGGCACCGACGACTTTGACAACGATTTCTATTCCAATAGAAAGCGACAGCTACGGTAGAAAAGCGTGGAAAATCACGCAACTACTAGCTAACAAATTCTGGGAAATATGGCAAAACCATTATTTGCCCTCTATTTCTGCCAGAACAACATGGTACAATAACACCCGCGCATTAAAGCCGGGAGATCATGTGCTGTTGGCAGAAGTGAATCTAAAAAGACGCTTCTGGATAACAGGTGTCATTTTAGCCACACATCCATCTATGGATGGAGTGACAAGAACTGTGACAGTACGGACAATTGACGGTACCTAAAGAGGTGAGGTCTCTATAGGGGTGCCGTCAGCAGGCGGCGGCAGACTCGTGAGGGTCTGGGGACACGTTAAATTTGTCCGTAAGTGCAAGGGAGATACTTAAGGCCCTCGTGTCTAACGAACCATGAATTGACATGGTGCCGTGGTTCCGTCTAGTCGGCCTGTTGCCGTACTGCCAGTCCTGTACACAGTAGGGGTGGTGGCATGGCGTGATTTGTGGCTCATGTGGCGTGAACTATGTTTTGTATGTGGGCGATCAGTGGCAGTTTGCTTGGGGCTTGGATGGTTCCATTGGCCGTCAGCTGTTCCGTTTTTTTGATACTATATGTTATTGTCTCCATGTTCAGCTGATTGGTCTTTGGTGGCATTGGAAAAACCGTCGGGTCTTGAGCTTTCTGTTACTGTGGGTACGTGAGTACACGTGATTGTATGTGTGGCCACTGCGAGTGGGTATGGGAACCCTTGCCAGTTGGACAAGACGCCGCTGGTATTAGTAGGACCATACTTTACTGCACCCCAGCATACTTTGTGCACACAAAGTTATTTTACCCTGTCGGTAAAATAAGGTACTCTCGATTTTGGTTGATGGTCGATACAATTTTGTCCCCTCTGATTTTGTCTTTCTCGATTTTGACCCCGATTTTGTCCTTACCCGATTATGTCATCTGTGTGTGCATGGTATGTGTCAGATTTTGTGTTTACCGTAGTGTACTTGATTTCGTGAACATCTGTTGAGTACACGTGTACAGGACGGGTAAGTGGTTACTTGTTCCTAGCTTTCGAGCTAGTCAATATTGTTTGTGGAACTTACTTCCCCTCAATATTGCCGGCGAGGCAGGTGAAAACGTGTCAATATTCCATGTTGGGTAGCGCAAGCCCACATGGGACAAGACCGTCAGTTAGGCCCAAGGGCGACCTTGGTGCTCGATCGCTATCGACTGGTCCACCTGCCGGTTGACTCTTTGTTATACTTTGAGTTGGCTCAATGTACAGTCAGGCCACAGTAAGTTGACAGTAGCCGCCCATCTGGCTACACGTTCGACGAGCTGTGCTGGTGTGATCGGGGGACCGAAAACAGAACCCGGGAAGCATCAGGCCACCCTTCGGCCCGGTCTGATAATAACATCTGTCGGACTGGCCCCGAGGGTGGTGGGACAGCGTCCGCCTCATGGGTGCGCCTCGGAGTCATCAGAGAGGAGCCCAGAAGGACGCAAGCGCGTACAGTAGACAGACCGACTCAACGTCTCGTACTTCTTGAAGAGACTCGTAACGAGTCTGGAGATTACAAATCTCCACCTAATACTAGTAAATAATTAGGAGTTTACAAATAGATTTCCACGTACCTGTACACCGTAGTAAGGACAGCGGTAGAATTCCATTGTCTTTATATGTGAACATTGAGGGTGGTACCCTTATGTGTCACATAGGAGCGGGATTTGTAGGTATAAGAAATGGAATTCTACTTGGAACTCACAATATTGAGACATTTTCGAAATTTTAGACAATCCATTTGGATTTGAAAAATTTTTAAAATTTTCTCCAGTGAATAGATTTCAGGGTACAGTCGGGTGGAACTTAAAATTAGAGAAACAAGAGAGGAAGACTTGCGAGCCTTTCTTAAAATTTTAATTAAATTTTACACGGTCTTGTTTCAATAAGTTACGTCAAAATAGACTCCCCTATATTTATTACTAATTCTTGATTGCTTATTTTCTGATAATAGTTTGGGATCAAAAAGTGAGTATTTTAGACTCACGGCCAGTTTAGCCCAAATTCGTTTTTACTTCGGCAAAAAATTTTAGATAAGAAGCAGCGTGTCATTAAAGAAACCCTAGATCTTAGGCTATGGGTAGGAGGTTAGAGCGTTGTCGAAGCCCAAAGGGCAGACGAAACTCTCACGTCTCCTCACAACTAACTACAAACTCTGTTGTATTCCCTCTAGTAGTAATGATTATGTAACTACACCCTAATTATGGAGAAAGGGATACAAGGAGAGCCGAGATGGGGATATGATATCCAAGAGGAGGCAGCAGCGCCATTCGAAAGATTTGGAGCCAAGGACTACACTATATTTGGTATAAAAGAATTATCGGAAAGTACAGCGAAACTCGCGAGAACTAAATATGACTCGAACGTATTAAAGAGAAGGCAAAACGCATTGAACGAAAGAATCGAAAGTTTGCGCCAAACCTTCAACGAACTTTACCCGTACGATGCTTTGTGTGATACGGGAGACATTAGCGAAGACCCCGATACTGAAATTAGTCGTTTGTATCATACCATGCAATACCTAAAGGCGCACGAACCTATGCCCGCGGTACGCGATGAATTCGATGGAATGCATCTTTACAGACGAACTCGAGGGGACGATAGAGAAACCAAAGAAGCATTTTCAGTTTATAAACTTTATTATCAATGCGGTTCTTGTATGCGCGAACAACGAAATGCGATTCCGATGCGTTTGAATAAGGAAAATCCCGAACCGATATTGGCGAGGTGTTCGAATCATCAACAACTACGCTACCAGGAAGGAGGGTATCCTTTATCGAATCCATATCATTCATTTGCTATGACCGGACCAAAGGCGGGAGAAACTGTCATTTACCCACCTAAGGTTGTTGAACCCGATGTATTTGAACTTACGCTGGACGAGGCGAATCAGTCAACCCGCGAAAAGAAAGAAGCTCTTAGCCTATACAGAGCCTACAAGGCTTTCAAGAAAGGTGAGATGGAAGAATGGGGTGGAAGACTCGCGAGCCTACCTTGC
This sequence comes from Nemertoderma westbladi, assembly GCA_032718475.1. Classification (NCBI taxonomy): domain Eukaryota; kingdom Metazoa; phylum Xenacoelomorpha; order Nemertodermatida; family Nemertodermatidae; genus Nemertoderma; species Nemertoderma westbladi. Next base: position 62,433 of record JAUCBJ010004497.1, on the reverse strand, counting down.
CATTGGACGTCACACGATCAAACTTCAGCTAAGGAGATGACACCGGAAGTTTTCGAGAGCATAAACTTTGCTCAAAACGTTATTCAGAGATTACAGATTGCATCCCCGGAGAGACCAAGAGAAATGCAACCGTATAGTACTTCAGCTACGAAACCATTGAGTACGACACTCAATTTCCCTATTAGTATACCAGTCCGACAGGATACGACGTACGAAATACCCATCGTGGATCATCCAGAAATCATTTCAAACTTGGAGTTTCTTCCTGCAGTTGTTTTCAGCGATATGAGTAAGATATATGATTTACGTAGACATATTACTCAAAAGGTCGTGAACAACGTTCCACCTCATATCCAAGATTTTAAGGAACTGGATAGAGCTGGTGCCGACATAGCTCCGAGTAATCTGAAAGGATATCTAACCAAGACGATTCGTTTATGGATTGGAATCGGAACCTTCGAGTCGGATACAGATATTGCCGCAGATTGGCGAGGTAAGGTTATTCGTTTCGATGAGGATAAGGATATAGAGAAGATTTGGCAACCTTCGGAAGAATTGTTGGATGAATGGACTAGGACGTTTAGATCGTTTCAGGAAAACGGTTATATGTTTTACGATAACGAGGGCGGCAGTCATCAGCAGAGTTTGACTTCTAAGACTATACAGATTAGAGCGGCGGACGGAGTCCTGCACGTTTTCAGTAGACAGAGGAGCGACAAACGAATGCCGATACCTCCAGCGAATACAAAGCGACACCATCTTATCACCGATATAGTAAAGAAGATGGACCAAGCTTGTAATATTGACGCTAGAATGCTACCGAAGATGGTAAGAAACATGATTTTAGATAAAACTGTTGTAAAGGTTGGATCAGGAGTAAGGGAGGATTTAATTAGCGACTTCGCCGGCATGACGGACAGCGATGACCGACTACCGACACCATACGTCGACACTCGACCTCTTATTCTGTGGTCTATAGAACAGGGATATTTTCGTGAGTATAATACTCAGAAGACTGGAACTGGATACATTTCCTACCTGTTATTCAATTGGGATTATAAGGAAGGTAAAAGGAACAAGTATATTGAAACTTATGGAGAAGGTGATACTCCAGATATGAGTGAGTTTGAATCACAGCTTAAATGGAGAGGATGCGTGTATTGGGCTATTACGTCACCTCCAAGAGCGGTCTTACAATATTATTTAGCGATAGAGTCGTCAGTGAATGTTTGCCTAATCGCCGACATTGTGTCTCGGACTCTCAAAAGACATCCACTTTGTCTCGGAGAAGATCATACGTTCTACATGGAAGGGAGAATTCGTACCGACGTGTTTAGACGATTCCTTGAACCCTTCTACAACTCCGACGCTCAGTGTAATGCCTTTACTCGAGCAGGATTTAGCATATTTCGAGACGTGTATCTTCGCTGTGCGGGATCTCTTATCGAAAGACCATCTATGTTTACATTGTTACCCTATGAAGGAGAACGTATTGTGGAAATTACGGATGAATCACGGCAGACGCGCGCGCCTATCGGTCACCTCGGTGATGATTTCAACGTAACTACTACGATCGCCGACGATCCTTTAGAGGAACTTCTTGAGATAGAAAGGAACCTCCCGAAGAAATCTCAGACGGAGATTCGACAACTTGAAGCAACAGATGCTATAGTTTGTATACAACCTTCAGAAACCTACCAACCCATAGACCCAGATGATTACGATTATAGTATGGGAGGAAGCGCTCGACCGATTGGAGATCTTATATACGAACGAGTGTGGTACCCTGCTAATACGATGTGTAGCAAATGTGGCGTCGCTGGACATCATATGGCAAAGTGCAGTGGAAAGCACATTACTACGACTCAGCTAATCTGTGGATGGTGTGGGGATCAAGGGTCTCATACCTTTTATACTTGCTGGAGATTTATGGCTCAATGTACTTACTGCAATATAAAGGGACATCGAGCATCTGAATGCCAACTGAGAGATATACCTTATGAACACGAATCTGTAAAACTTGTGAGGAAGTTATTTGATGAGTGGGAGGATTTAGCCGACGAACATGTATCGGCACAGAGAAGACGGTTTCCGATGAGAGTGCATCTCGGATTTTGGGCGGTAAATCCCCAGACGATGATGTCGGAAGGATACATCTCCGCTATGCCTCAATATGACGAACTTATCGAGGTTGTCGATATTTTGCCCCACGACAGCGGATTCCGAGTGGTGCGCGAATATCTGTTACAGATTCACCCGGATAACAAAAACACGTGGAATTTTCAGAAAGTCATTAATCGGATTACGTATGGTGAATTCGATCGTTTCCGAACTGAAAAGCGGAACAAGGGAGCTTGGTTAACCGTCGCATGGGCGTACCGAGCCGCGTTTTACCACAAACGTATACGAGCGAGCGTATTCGAGGAAGAAGAGGTCCTAGAGGCGACGAATATACCAGCCACTCCGGTTGCGCCGTCTGCACGTCACCCTCGGGAGGACGGACAGGGTAGGATCATACGGGTCCAGAAAGTGGGCCAACAATTGAAGAAAATTATTAATGTAGAAGAACGCAAGGGAGTAGAGCCGACCATTCGAGTTACTCGGGATACGGTATCACTTCCAAGAGAACCAGTAGGAGGATCGGGACATACACCAGCTGATCAACAGGGGGCGCAAGCTACTCTCGGGTCTGCGTCGTCCGCTTCTCACGCGTTCCCAGACGTTCTACCAACTGTAGTGACGACTGATCGGTCACGAGGAATCGGTCGAGGTTTTGGGATGCCAAATAGACGAATTTGCGAGGAAATAGTTGCACCGTCTCTCAACGTCCCAAGTAAACCAGTGACTCGCCCCACAAGTCCCATATCGCGAGCAAAGTCACCTGTGCGCAGTTTTCGAGGACGCGGCAGGGCTCGATCAACTAAACGATAAAAGGGAGGGCAAGGGTAGACGGAAGACTCGTTAGCCTTTCTTAGGATTTGTGATTTATTTGAATTATATGTTTTATATTTAGAAAGTTTTGTATTCTGAAAGGGACTCATATTTAGTAAAAACTTATATTTTATATTTGTGCTTATTCCAAACTTATGCAATTTGTATTGTTCCGAATTTATGCAATTTAGAAAGTTTAGAAGGAACTTATATTTGAAAGATTTATGTTTCATATTTGAGATGCAAAGGTTTATATTATTCTAAACTTATGCAGTTTATATCTATATTTAGTAAGACTACCCAAAGAGAGTTTATATTTGTAAGAATTTATATTTATATTTGTAATTATTCCGAACTTATACAATTTATATTATTCCAAACTTATGCAATTTGTATTGTTCCGAATATTATGCAATTTATATTTTATAAGCAGTATTTGTACCTAAAGAGAAAGTTTTATAGACAGAAAATTTTGTGCTCAGAAAGACTCATATTTGTAATTATTCCAAACTTATGCAATCTACATTTAGGTACGAAAGTATTTGTAATTACTTGAATTTATGCAATATTTGAGATGCAATAGTAGATGGAAGACTTGCGAGCCTTTCTTATTGTTTTCATTTATTTGTATTTGTAATTGTTTGAATTTATGCAATATTGAGATGCAATAGATTTATATTGGTGAATTTAATTTAGATTTATATTGTACTTACTTAGTAAAGCCTTAAATACGTAAAGTTTGAATTTGTAATTAATTTTGTATCGAATCATTACGTAGAAAGGAAGTATTGTTTGAAACTTAATTGTAAATATGTAAGTACGCCCTAAGTATTCTATAGTTTGATTGATTATTGGTGAAAACCGTATATTTTATGCACGATAATATCCTGTTTTCATGGAGCGGTATAGAATTATATTCCCTAAATGCCGTGGATTTTCAAAATTTTATTTTATTCGGATTAACTTTGTAAAGATTGCTTTGAGTTCTCATTCGTATTGGTCCTATCATTTGTGCATCTATCGGTCAAGTGGTTCAGTAGCTCAGTTGGTAGAGCGTTGGAAATTATATGTGTAGTAGGTATCGAGTTCGAATCCTAGTAAGTGCGAATTATTTTTTGTGCAGAATTTCAACTCATTTAAATTAACCGCTACAAATTAATTGCATTTGTCTGTACCAATGAGACTGTAGTTATTTGATTGTAACCAATGTCGTGTAAGTTATATATTAGCTGGACCAATAGCTATCTTTAAAACCTCGTTAGAACCCATAGAACAATCGAGAATTTTCTCGATTGATTGCGGCACAAATTTGCTATATAAAGGTGCGATTTGTTCATTAGTTATTCAATCTTATATTTCAATCTATACTTCTCAGATTTATTCTGTCGTGCTTAGTTTATTCTCAGATTACATTGTATTATAATTGTATCTTCTGTAATAAAGTCAGAATATTCCCTCAGTTTTCTATCTGTTTTACTATGGTTTCACTACGGTGAACAAACTCAGGGACAGGATGGCCGGCTAGAGATCGGGCCGCAGCAATGAACGGGAACATCACGGGAATGTAGACGAGAGACAACCCGCAATACCATTTTGAGTTATTCGCCCATCGCCTGAAAGGTTAGACAGCGTTCGATCCTTGCTACCTAAGTGTAAGACCAAAAGATCAAAAGGTAGACGTAGTGACACGCTGTAAGCCCAAAATTACATCATAGGGACTGTACTGTCTTGATTCAGGAAAACCCACAGTAGACCTTCACATTCCTACGGGGGGGGGGAGGAGAGAGCGCAGGCAGATACTAGTACGCAGATAGGACGTAGGCACACCGGTACAAGGCATACACATTGGTTAGGGTGCAGCAAACTGTACGCTTAACTCTTGCTAAGTACAGGTGCGTCTGTGACTATTTGCAGTACGACAGTGTCCATTACATCAGAACTTGTAGGCTAGGGGGGTTGCTGTGTTTTCACCTGAATTGGGATTGTACCGTTCAGGCGGTAGGGCAGTTTACGCTAGGCGCAAATAAATTGAGGCTATCAGGGATATACTAACATCTACCGTGTCCCCGCCAACGCCCTAATAGGAAGTTACCCGGACTACCTGGGTGACTAAAATTCTAGATAGGAGCCAGGATAGCTATTAGTACCTGTACGCCTACAGTAGTAAACTAACACATCTCTTCTTAGTATCAGGGACCTGGTACCTAAAATTGCCGAATTCTGGGCGTAGCATTAACCTTATGCCTGAATTTGAGTCCTGGAAATACGCAAGAGGGGAAGGAACCTTATCATTCGTGAGTATTGGACCTACAAGTTGCAAAATTAGAATATTCGTAAAATGCACACCGTACCCAGTAATTATATATGTGAAGGAGCAAAACTGTTTTGACCGTTCAGAATTAACACACGCGCGTTAGAAATTATTTACACCTCAAAATATATAAAATTAACTTTTGTCCGTACTGTGCTTTGCCCGCTAGTTAGACATCTCCAAATCTGCTCTATACCTAGCTAGCGTCCCTTTGCCCAACCATATAAATCACACCGCGGCAAAGTATACGAGCCCCTTAGTCCGTCAGTGAGTCAGCCTGATTTTAGGATTCGCTGCGCGGGATTTGTTTTATCGAAGTTTGTCTGCTCGTAGACTGTTTTCTGCCTCACCGGTTATAAGAGATCGATACTGCAATATATTCGCTTACTTAGAGTTTACTGTTTTGGTGAGAAGGTCGGATTTATGATTTGATTCACAAACTTTACAGTAGGATATTGCAGGTATTGTTGCTGTCTCTTCAATTAGAGACGGCTTTTTCTAACCAAAAAATCATTGTTTAGTGGGCGATGTTTGCTCATGGGCGATGATTGCCCGCGGGCAAAGTTTCAGCCGGATGATAGTTGGTCATTTTGAAGGCGAAGATTTGATGCGGGCGTAGCTTTCTCACGGGCTAATTTTGCTGCATACTATGGCCAACTGGGGAGATGTAGTCTGGGTCTCTCCTGTCTGACATTCACCGGGGTTGTGAGGGCCGAGGTAGGATGCCGGCCTACTGGGGAGATGTAGTCTGGGTCTCTCCTGTCTGACATTCACCGGGGTTGTGAGGGCCGAGGTGGGATGCCGGCCTACTAGGGAGATGTAGTCTGGGTCTCTCCTGTCTGACATTCACCGGGGTTGTACGGGCCGCATTGAGATGCTGGCCAACTGGGGAGATGTATTCTGCGTCTCTCCTGTCTGACATTCACCGGGGTTGTGAGGGCCGAGGTAGGATGCCGGCCTACTGGGGAGATGTAGTCTGGGTCTCTCCTGTCTGACATTCACCGGGGTTGTGAGGGCCGAGGTAGGATGCCGGCCTACTGGGGAGATGTAGTCTGGGTCTCTCCTGTCTGACATTCACCGGGGTTGTGAGGGCCGAGGTAGGATGCCGGCCTACTGGGGAGATGTAGTCTGGGTCTCTCCTGTCTGACATTCACCGGGGTTGTTAGGGCCAAGGTGGGATGCCGGCCTACTGGGGAGATGTAGTCTGTATCTCTCCTGTCTGACATTCACCAGTGTTGTACGGGCCGCGTTGAGATGCTGGCCAACTGGGGAGATGTAGTCTGGGTCTCTCCTGTCCGACATTCACCGGGGTTGTGAGGGCCGCGGTGGGATGCTGGCCAACTGGGGAGATGTAGTCTGGGTCTCTCCTGTCTGACATTCACCGGGGTTGTGAGGGCCGAGGTGGAATGCCGGCCTACTGGGGAGATGTAGTCTGGGTCTCTCCTGTCCGACATTCACCGGGGTTGTGAGGGCCGCGGTGGGATGCTGGCCTACTGGGTAGATGTAGTCTGGGTCTCTCCTGTCTGACATTGACCGAGGTTGTGAGGGCTGTGGTGGGATGCTGGCAAACTGGAGAGATGTAGTCTGGGTCTCTCCTGTCTGACATTCACCGGGGTTGTGAGGGCCGCGGTGGGATGCTGGCCAACTGGGGAGATGTAGTCTGGGTCTCTCCTGTCCGACATTCACCGGGGTTGTGAGGGCCGCGGTGGGATGCTGGCCAACTGGGGAGATGTAGTCTGGGTCTCTCCTGTCTGACATTCACCGGGGTTGTGAGGGCCGAGGTGGGATGCCGGCCTACTGGGGAGATGTAGTCTGGGTCTCTACTGTCTGACATTCACCGGGGTTGTGAGGGCCGCGGTGGGATGCTGGCCAACTGGAAAGATTTAGTCAAGGTCTCTCCTGTCTGACATTCACCGGGGTTGTGAGGGCCGCGGTGGGATGCTGGCCAACTGGGGAGATGTAGTCTGGGTCTCTCCTGTCTGACATTGACCGAGGTTGTGAGGGCCGTGGTGGGATGCTGGCAAACTGGAGAGATGTAGTCTGGGTCTCTCCTGTCTGACATTCACCGGGGTTGTGAGGGCCGCAGTGGGATGCTGGCCAACTGGGGAGATGTAGTCTGGGTCTCTCCTGTCCGACATTCACCGGGGTTGTGAGGGCCGCGGTGGGATGCTGGCCAACTGGGGAGATGTAGTCTGGGTCTCTCCTGTCTGACATTCACCGGGGTTGTGAGTGCCGAGGTGGGATGCCGGCCTACTGGGGAGATGTAGCCTGGGTCTCTACTGTCTGACATTCACCGGGGTTGTGAGGGCCGCGGTGGGATGCTGGCCAACTGGGGAGATGTAGTCTGGGTCTCTCCTGTCTGACATTCACCGGGGTTGTGAGGGCCGAGGTGGGATGCCGGCCTACTGGGGAGATGTAGTCTGGGTCTCTACTGTCTGACATTCACCGGGGTTGTGAGGGCCGCGGTGGGATGCTGGCCAACTGGAAAGATTTAGTCAAGGTCTCTCCTGTCTGACATTCACCGGGGTTGTGAGGGCCGCGGTGGGATGCTGGCAAACTGGGGAGATGTAGTCTGGGTCTCTCCTGTCTGACATTTACCGGGGTTGTGAGGGCCGCGGTGGGATGCTGGCCAACTGGGGAGATGTAGTCTGGGTCTCTCCTGTCTGATATTGAGCGGGGTTGTGAGGGCCGAGGTGGGATGATGGCCAACTAGAGGGATGTAGTCTGGGTCTCTCCTGTCTGACATTCACCGGGGTTGTTAGGGCCGCGGTGGGATGCTGGCCAACTAGAGAGATGTGGTCTGTGTCTCTCCTGTCTAACATTCACCGGGGTTGTGAGGGCCGAGGTGGGATGCTGGCCAACTAGAGAGATGTAGTCTGGGTCTCTCCTGTCTGACATTGACCGGGGTTGTGAGGGACGAGGTGGGATGCTGGCCAACTAGAGGGATGTAGTCTGGGTCTTTCCTGTCTGACATTCATCGGAGTTGTAAGGGCCGCGTTGGGATGCTGGCCAACTGGGGAGATGTAGTCTGGGTCTCTCCTGTCTGACATTCACCGGGGTTGTGAGAGCCGAGGTGGGATGCTAGCCAACTGGAGAGTTGTAGTCAGGGTCTCTCCTGTCTGACATTCACCGGAGTTGTAAGGGCCGCGTTGGGATGCTGGCCAACTGGGGAGATGTAGTCTGGGTCTCTCCTGTCTGACATTCACCGGGGTTGTGAGAGCCGAGGTGGGATGCTGGCCAACTAGAGGGATGTAGTCTGGGTCTCTCCTGTCTGACATTGACCGGAGTTGTAAGGGCCGCGTTGGGATGCTGGCCAACTGGGGAGATGTAGTCTGGGTCTCTCCTGTCTGACATTCACCGGCGTTGTGAGAACCGAGGTGGGATGCTAGCCAACTGGAGAGTTGTAGTCAGGGTCTCTCCAGTCTGACATTCACCATCTGGCCTTCTCTGTAGAAGGTTTGTGCCAGAATGGGTAAGGTCAAGCAGCAGACTTCTCATCCTCGAGTAGAAGAAATGATAGGCAGACAACCAGGAATTGGACGACGCCAGTGGGCCACTTGCTTTCCGATTACTCCATCCTCCACTGATGGCCAGACCAATGAATTAATTACGACGACAACCATATTTAACAGTATGGTGTTTTGTTAATGAGTTGGGTGTCGGGACAGTTACAGCACCATGATTGCCAGTCCAAGGGTGAGCTTTTAGTAGGTCCACCACTTGTTGGTGTCATCTGCAGTTACATTGACTGTGTAACATGGTCTAACGTGGTAACGTGGTCTAACATTGACTGTAGCAAATTGGCCAGACCATGTCCTGTGCATCTTTGCCAATACTAAGCTGAAACTACCAACACCAACACTATAAGTTAGCTACTTCATTTTAGATTTATGAGACTTTATTTAATTTTCAAATACTGCCGCATTATTCCAGGAAAATATTTTATGCAAATTAACACGCCGAGAAACAATAAAGGCTCCTTAACCAACCAACAACACCTATACAAACACATACATTAAACAGATTAGCTCTAAACATTTTAAATACGGATTATTACACGTTCGTGGGGCTTTCGCGTAGCACGAGGCTGAGTTATCAGACACAGATTCAAATTGAGCAATTCTATCCCAAAATCGGTACTTAAGAAATTTAATCAAACTGCCAATAAGAATAAATCTCTTAATCTGCACCACGCACCCCAAACCAAAGGAGCACAGAGGATTAATGAAAGGCAGAGGTATTAACAGGAAATTTGTGTTTTAAAAGTAATATATTTTTAGGTGTGGAGGCAACCAAATATGTAAAAATTATTAAAACTTACCTTATGCCGATAGTATTGATACTGAAATATTAATTTATAAGGTCAACACCTCAAATAAATTATTCAGCTAATGATTCTAAAGAATATGATTAAATACTCCAGGCAAGGATGTTATTACGTTACGTTGCGGTATCTTTTCAGGAATACCGTGTAGCTCAATATTTTTCCGTAACGTAATAGCTTTTTCAATACCGTAACGTAATATTACTGTATATTTTTGCCGTAAACCGTAACGTAATAGCGTAATATTTGTTTTATCTACCAAGCAATCATTTTGGACAAAAAAGTAAATCTTTCGAAAAAAAACTTTTACTTGAACGTTCTAGTTATTCAATATAATTTTTTTTTTTTTTAGTTATTTTGTTGGATACATTGTGACAACAATCGAAAACAGGCGAAAACAAGGGAAAACAGTTGAAATGTAGGGAAAACAGACGAAAACAGTTAGATCGTTTAAAAATAATCATCCATGCATCCAGGTGAAAATAGATATTGAAGTTAACTTGGTGTAATAATACATTTAAAATTTAGTGGCATTTATAATGTCGCTAACTTAAGATGACGTTTTACCCATAACCCATGTACAATAACACTGATTACCCGTTGATTATGGATTACTCCAGTGCGGCAGTAAGCCTACAGAGTAGAGTATTCAGTGAGTCAATTGTACCGGCACCCGTACCGGCACCGATAGAAGAAGATGTGGAAGTACGAAGTTTCGGTATCTTCGCTTCCAGCGGTTTCGCCATTATCAGAACAAACAAAATTATTTATTGCTGGAAATGAAATAGGCCTATGTGCTATGTATTTTACGTACCTAGTATCGTTCTTACAGACATGGAGTTCAACTTAGGCCTGCCTACTGTACTAGCTACTACTACAGTACTACTGTATAACAATCAATAAAGTGCATCTCTGCAATAATAATAAATTCAATATGGTACTTCCCAACCGGTACGGACACAGTAACTGCAACAGGTACCGGTACGGCAGTACGGGCACTAATATGAGCAGTGTTATTGTACATGGGTACGTCATCTTAAGTTAGCGATATTATAAATGCCACTAAATTTTAAATCTATTATTACACCTAGTTAACCTCAATTTCTATTTTCACCTGGATGCATGGATGATTATTTTTAAACGATCTAACTGTTTTCGACTGTTTTCTCTAAATTCCAACTGTTTTCGCCTGTTTTCGCTTGTTTTCGCCTGTTTTCGACTGTTGTCACGATCTAGTACTATCCGGTTTTGTTTATCAGTACACGGTATCCTTATAGCCAGCTTCCTGGCTTCTCCAGTTATTTATGTTGAAGTTTTAATTAATAATTAATTTATAGTTAAATTAAGTTTTAATTAAACATTAAGTTTTAATTAAACATTAAGTTTTAATTAAACATTAAGTTTTAATTAAACATTAAGTTTTAATTAAACATTAAGTTTTAATTAAACATTAAGTTTTAATTAAACATTAAGTTTTAATTAAACATTAAGTTTTAATTAAACATTAAGTTTTAATTAAACATTAAGTTTTAATTAATGTTAAGCTAACTAGGGCTACTGACTGAACTATTTATACTGAGTCTCTGCTCTACCAGCTGTAGCCTATAATAACGCAGTATGCTGTAATGGTATAGATCATAGATTTACAGGACAGTAGGTAGGTATGGTAGGCCTACCTACAGGGCTACCGCTACCTGTATGTCTTATTATGACAACCTATTACAACACAAGCCAAGCCGTTCTACCAATTTAAAGTTATTTTTATGTTAAGTTAATTTGCAATTTCAAAACATTGAAACTATAATTTTCCGATTTTCAGACAAAAATAGGATAAACTTTAAATATCTCTTTGTGGTCCTATGGAATCTGAACCGGTTATTACGTTACGGTATTTTCGGTAATACGCAATTATTTTTTTCGGAATTCAGTAACGTAATGTAATTTAGAAATTATTCCGCAATGTAATATCGTAACGTAAAAAGTTCAGTTTTTCAACCGTAACGTAACGTAATACAGTAATGTAACGTAACGTAAACATCCTTGACTCCAGGGAATCATTTTGCTAGATAAATAAATAATAAGCAAGCTGGCTTATTAGTCACTTTACACTAGTAGTGCCGGCCTTGCCTATGTCCTATAGATGTAATTACGCGTTGCCTAATAGTGATGAGATTTGGACTGGTTCCAACTAATAGCCAATAGCTAGTATGCCAACGAAGGAGGGAGCTATAGCTGGAGACGGGCCATTTTAATAAATTAATTACGTTTAGATCAATTAAAAACACATTTCTTCAAGCAAATCACTTGAACTAATTAAAAACTATAATGAAATTGGGTACGGGGATTACAGCTATATAACTTTTAAGCAGAGACAGAATACGATACGATACGATACGATACGATACGATACGATACGATACGATACGATACGATACGATACGATACAAACCAATGTTTAGGATACGATACGATACGATACGATACGATACGATACGATACGATACGATACGATACGATACGATACGATACGATACGATACGATACGATACGATACGATACGACAATACGATACGATACGATACGATACGATACGATACGATACGATACGATACGATACAAACCAATGTTTAAGATACGATACGAAAAATCCAAGATACGATACGAAAACAATTTCGTATGTTTTTCCTATCGTATTTTACCTAAGAGTTGATAAAATATTGGGATTTTGTATTATACACTTAGAAAATCATATAAATATCTATATAATAGGCAAATATACAGTCCAGCTCACCAACAGAGTGCCATCGGATCCGATCTGAACCGATCGGATCCAACAGCTTCAAACACTTTCAGACAAACTCCAACAGTCCAACAACTTCAAACAGATTCAGACAGTTTCAAACAGATTCAGACAGTTTCAAACAGAATCAGACAACTTCCAACAACCTGTCAATCACTCCACCCACACTCAACCGCAACCCCAACTCAACTCCCATCTTCTTGCACGCAGATAGAATGAAAGCGTTTGAAACTACTAAAGGAACTCCATTCATAAAGCCACAATAACGACAGAGTGGACTGGCCACTGGCGGCGCCCTTGAACATTCACACTGTAACTTAAGCTGACCTGAAGGAACAGCCCATTAGTGAGGTCGGTATTTCTCTTTATTCCTGCCGCTATCTTTGAATAACACAATAGCAGAAAGCTAACCAGTGGTCTACCCCCAATACAAGAAAGACAAGTTGGCTACCATTGAAATGAATGGGGAATGGAATTCTGTGTTCACATACTTATGTTGCTTTGGGTTGGTCTAGAGCCATACAATAGAGCTTTACGGAAATACACTTCCAAAGAGCCAAGCAGTGGCGGTATAGGTCCAAAATGCCCATGTAAAATTTATTCGAATAAGGCTCAATTTCTTTAAGTTACATTAATTAAAATACTGATAAATATATTTTGCTTTTCGCAGGAGGGACAGTATCCCTCTCTACAGTTAATATAGTATACGTACATGGGTTAGTTATATCGTTGCGTTTATTTATATTTATACAGGTTTGGATATGATCTCTACTAGTTTGATTTTTGTTTTGTCAATTAATTAATTGTGCGGTTAATTTGTCAATCACAGCCTTAATTGGCTACATTGCTTATTGTATGAATGAATATAATTAGTTATTAAGACATTATTTTAATTAGTATCTGGTGTGATTAGGTCTACCTTTTACATAACAACAGTACGTCAATGGCGGATATACTACTACTACTAAGTCGAGCGAACTCGGATGTTAGCTTATCCAATTCCGCTAACACCCCATAAAGTTATAAGCCGATAAGCAATATTGGGAGCCACGAGATTGGGCAATTAACCAACTCGTGCCATCCCAATAAGAGTGGGAAGGAAGCACACAATAGGGGTCAGGGGCCAAACCCCTAACCGAGAGAGAACACAGGGAGTGAAGGGAAACACTCCAAAGGGTGCCAACAAGGATATCAACCAATCAGAGGGGGGAAAGGCATCGATTGAGTAGCAATAAGGCCACCGTGCAATATAACCGGTAACCTGTAATCATTCATTCAGTTTACTCAGTCAGATCAGTAGGGTGGAACGGGGACTTCTGTCACCGTCCGCTACCGCCATCATACTTATATTACCTATTGTGCATACTATACTATATATATATCAGACTATTATACCTTATACATATAACCGGACACCAGAACTATTTTACCTTTCACACAACGGCGGGGACGCGTGGATAGAAAACCCAACGGATAAACCGGGATCCGTAGATCCCGTCACAGTGACAGAATCAGATCCGCCCAGCTGCCCTGACAGTGACAGAACTAGATCCGCCCAGCTGCCCTGACAGAGATAGAATCCTAGCAGCTGCCCTAACAGTCTGACAGTGATAGAACTAGATCTAACCAACTGACAGACTGTGGCTGCCAGCCACCAAAGACGACGATGAGTCGAGAGAGGGGAACGACACCGCCGCGGACCCCGGACGACGATCTAACGATCCGCGAGGCCACGGCGAGACGATACGAACCCATGACGCCGGTCGATGCTACGCCGACCACGTCGACGCAGGTTGACGCCACGTCGACAACGAGCAACCCGGCGAACCAAGATGTGGGGGGTCGTCTACAACCGGAGAGCGAGTCGAGGGAAGGAGACGAGAAGGGAGGAGAGGAGAGAGACGAGTCGACACAGGGCGGCGGTCGATATGCCGATGTCGCCGGCCAGCGAGAGGCCGAGGGCGACGGACGGCCCACCGGAACGGCAACGGTGGGGCCGACGGTACGACGCCGAACCCGGAGGGAGAGAGGAGATGTCGACGACGAGGACGTCGGGGTCGTCCGGCTCCGACGAGCCTACGCCGCGACCCGGGAGCAACTGAAGGAAGCTAGAGGAGGGGCTGAGATAGACCAGGTGAAGTTGAGGAGACGACTAGGAGAGTCGAACAGATACTTTGATTACCTAGTGCGTTCTGGGCAGGGAGAACTGGCCGAGGAGAGAGCGAGAGGGGTTGCCTTCGAACTGTTTGGGCTATGGGAACGTAGGGGTATGGGGCCTGGTGTAGTGTACATAGGGCCATACTTAGTCGATGCCAGGGAAGTTAAGTTAGTGGGTTGGGCGGGACCGCACGAGGGCGAATCCGAGGTTAGCTCCGAGGATTCGGTCTCGTTGGTCAGCGAGAACCCCGGAGAGCGGGGGAAAGTTAGTAGGACGGAGGGGCGGCGGGAGTCCGTCGCAACCTATAAGTCTGCTACATCCTCCGCAAAAGAAAGACGGGTGCGAGAGAGTGAACGCATGGCATATAAATTAAAAATGGAAGAATTAGAGTGGTGACTGAGGGGAAGGAAGGAGCAAGAGAGTGAACGCGAAGAGCGTGAGGCAAGAGAACAGAGCGTGCGGTACACGTACAGTAGATACAGTAACCGTACGGGCGTGGGGGGTAGTAGTAGTGCGTTAGGAAATATTGGTATTAATAGTACCGTAGTAGATAACCCTAATCCCTTTATTACAGGAAATATTTTACCCGGTAGTAGTAATTTAAGTTTAAATTCAAATAATAATATTAATTCAAATATTCAGAATAATCAAAATAATTCAAATAATTCGAATAGCAATTTAAATTTTGAAAATAATAATAATTCTAACTTAAATAATTTAAATAATAATCCCGTTTCAAATTCTAATGGTTCTAATAATTTAATTAATTTAACAAATAATATTGGGAATGGTGCTATTAATGTGAACCCGGCAGACGGCGGCCTGGTAGGCCACGTAGTTAGTAGGCAGGAAGTGGCGCGGTTGAGCCAACCCGGGGTGGGCCTGGTAGGCCACGCAGTAGTAGAGAGAGAGGCGGGGGTGAATAGACCCAGCCGTAGTAGAGATAGTGTGTCGACTAGAGAGGGGTGTAGAGACGAAGTAAGAGATATTGAAGTTAGATGTGGCGGGTGGGGGGGGGCTACGGGCGCCCCACCACAGAAGATTAGTGGCGAGAGAGGGGGGGGCAGAGAATGCCCCACAAGAGGGGTATAGAAGTGTAGTAAGAAATAGTGAAGTTAGAAGTGGCGGGTGGGGGGGGGCTACGGGCACCCCACCGCGAGAGACTAGTAGAGAGAGAGGGGGGGCAGAGAGTGTCCCACAGCCGTCAGCGGATAATGCGCGGGCCGAATCAGGTAAACCGCAACACCCGGCGACGGAGAGTAATAGGGGGATTGCGAGTATCCCCAGCGGCGTGCGATCGAGTAGAGAGAGGCAGGTTGACGTCGCGAGAGGGCAGACGAAGCGTCGAGCCCGATTAGAAGAGGGAGGAGGAAGAGTGGAGTTTAACCGGGAGGTCGACGAGAGATCTCACGAGCCGGAATACTACACAGAAAAGAGAAGAAGAGAAGATAGTAGAAGAAGTGTCGCCACGAACGATAGCAGTGCGAGGACGGATAACGGACCGTCGACAGTAGAGATGGAGTCAGGGAGCCAGTGGGGTCGAACTTCGGGAGATTGCCGTCGCCCCGGAGAAACGCACTGCACGCCAAGAGAGGGGTACAGGAGGTACCAATACAAAGTCGAGAACAGGAGAGGGGATCGAAGAGAAGCTTCCCGACGGGATATAGCTGCCGATCGAGAGTGCAGTAGTCGCGGGGAGATTCGAGATTCGCGAAGAATAAGCTTCGGTTCGGAAGGGCACATGCAGACTGCAGGACATACTGTAGGCCTTACTGCACATACTATTATAGGCCATGCTGGGAGAGATAGAGTAAGCGATGGGGTAGCGCGAACGACGGAATTAAACCCGGAAGTCGCGGAGTACATACCGGTAGGTAGGCGAGAGGTAGGTAGGCCTATATCGGTACAGCAGCATGACTATAATACACAGGGACATAATATATATCCAGGGGAGGGGGGAGTTATTGGAGATAGACGTATGGGCCCCAATGTATTAACATCAACCCCAGTACCAAACATACCGGCCGGGGGGGGACAGGGTGACATTCCCCCATCACAATATCGACAATATACCCCGATAGGAGCAAGAACATCGAACTCCCTGGACGAGAGCAGGTCGTGCGGACAGTCACCACCACACGCGGCCGTACAGGGGACTACCAGTCCACAGTTAGCTGGTAGTAGGGCCACACCGTGGCAGGGACAGGAAGAAAATAACACCAAAAATAAACACAATCCCAATATACCCAGTAGGCCGAGTCTAGACAACCAAAACATTAAATCGGTACATATAAACCTAAGCGCGATACGTGAAGGACTATACAGGAAACGCTATAATCCAGGATTCCAATGTCAATTACATCGGGACGGAACCCATAAGACCAGGAGTTGCAAGTACTGGCAAGCGTTGCCCAAACGAGATCGTGTAGCCTACACAGACGCAAACGGACTATGTCATCGATGTGTGGTAAAAGGACACAGATCCGGAGAGTGTTGGAAAGAGAGAGGATATGAAAGGACTAAACCAGGGGCAGAGAAGCCCATTAGCAAACATAAGGGAGTCGGGATAGTAGAAGGAGGCGTGTTGCATACACACGCACGGCTGACACAGTGCGAGGGGGCATTGCACGGGCAGACACCGCGTATACCGAGGGACGAGCGGGGGTCGTCGAGGGCCTTAATGCCAGCGCACATACGAAGGGGGAGGCCAGCAAAGGTAGCACCGAAGAGAGTGTGGCGAAGAGTTAGAGGACGTATAGGAGGGCAGCAGGAGAGTGCCTACTGGAAGAAGGGGCACCTGAGAGTTTTTAGTCGTCCAAAGTTTTGGACTGAGGGGGGTGGGAATGAGGGCGAGACGCCCTTCCCACGCACAAAATATAAAATAATTATTTAATTAAAATAAGAAAATAATTAAATAATAGAGTAGGTAGAAGTTAGGTAGTAAGAGTTAGTTAGTTAGTTAGTTAGTTAAAGGGTGGTACGTAGTACCGTTAGTAGAAGAGTTAGTAGGAGGGTACGTGTAGTACCGATAGTTAGAGAGTTAGTAGGTACGTAGTACCTAGTTAGAGTTAGAGTTAGAGGGTACGTAGTACCGATAGTTAGAGAGTTAGTAGGTACGTAGTACCTAGTTAGAGTTAGAGTTAGAGGGTACGTAAGTACCGCTAGTTAGAGTAAGAGTTAGAGGGTACGTAGTACCGTTAGAGAGTAAGAGTTAAGGGGTACGTAGTACCGTTAGAGAGTTAGTAAGAGTAAGAGGGTACGTAGTACCGCTAGCTAGTAGAGAGAGCTAGAGTAGTAAGAGGGTACGTTGTACCGCTAGCTAGTAGAGAGAGCTAGAGTAGTAAGAGGGTACGTAGTACCGCTAGTTAGGGGTGTTAGTAGTAGCAGTAGAGGGTTGTGGGCACCGTAAGCTACATGTAGCTAGAGTTAGTAGGGAATGCGCTGAACTTAGTGGGGCACGGGCGTGATGACGTGTTTGATGTAAGAGCAGGGTATGTTAATTAGGGTGGGTGCCGGGCACAAGAGGTGCCGGGCACAAAAAGAGTTAGTAGAGAGTTAGTAGAGTTAGAAGATGCCGGGCACAAGAGGTGCCGGGCACAAAAAGAGTTAGTAGAGTTAGAAGAGAGTTAGTAGAGTTAGTAGAGTCAGTAGTAGTTCACATAA
This sequence comes from Nemertoderma westbladi, assembly GCA_032718475.1. Taxonomy (NCBI): domain Eukaryota; kingdom Metazoa; phylum Xenacoelomorpha; order Nemertodermatida; family Nemertodermatidae; genus Nemertoderma; species Nemertoderma westbladi. Next base: position 44,246 of record JAUCBJ010004497.1, on the reverse strand, counting down.
TTAACGTACCCACTCTGCCGGCACTCAGAGCGTCACGTGTAGGCGATGAGACGTAAAGGGGGAGTAGAGGAGTAGAGACGGGCACATTGGGTGCCAGGAAGTAGAAGAGTAGAGAGGGCACATAGGGTGCCAGGTAGTAGAGTAGAGTGTTAGAGGTAGTAGAGAGGGTACATAGGGTACCAGTGAGTAGAAGAGTAGAGACGGGCACGTAGGGTGCCAGGTAGTAGAGTTAGAGATAGAGTAGAGTAGTAGAGAGGGCACATAGGGTGCCAGGTAGTAGAGTTAGAGAGGTAGTAGTGTAGTAGAGAGGGCACATAGGGTGCCAGGTGGTAGAGTAGAGCAGAGAGGGCACATAGGGTGCCATATAGTAGAGTGGTTGTGGGCACCGCAAGCGCCACGTAGTTAGAAGAGTGGAGTAGAGTTAGTAGAGCTAGTTAGTAGAGTTAGCAGAGCTAGTGGAGTAGAGTTAGCAGAGCTAGTGGAGTAGAGTTAGTAGAGCTAGTTAGCAGAGTTGGTAGACTCAGAGGAGTCAAGTAGAGTTAGTAGAAGTGGAGAGCTAGTAGGAGTTAGTTAGACTTAGTAGAGAGTTAGAGTCAGTAGAAAGTTAGAGGCTCTCAGTTAGAGCTAGAAGTAGTAAGAGTTAGTAGTTAGCAGAGTTAGTTAGATAGTTAGAGTTAGTAAGCAGTAGGTAGATAGTATGATAGCACAGGGGTAGCATTAGAGATTAAAGCCTTAGGGAGTGACAAGAGAGTGGAGAGGTGATAGTGTGGAGTGCGAAGAGAATGTGGGCGCAATTCAAGTGTGGGGGAGGAGAAGTGAGAGGAAGAGTGAGGGACAGGGAAGTCCAAGAGTTAGAGCAAGAGAAGAGAGCGGAGTTAGAGTGGTGAGAGTGTTGGGGAAACAAAAATTGTGTGAGAGAAGCGCACGATCGGCCCGACACGAGACGCCAGAGGGTAGTGACATCATACCCATAGGGAGCGGCCTGGAAAGCCGACTCCGAGAAAAAATATACCCACCCCACACCCGATACTAGATCGGGATCCAGCGGGATTGTAACGCACTTTTTTTGGTTGATGCTATCTTCTTACCGGGAAGATAGCATGGGGGGGAGTGTTAGCTTATTCAATCCCGCCAACACCCCATAAAGTTGTAAGCCGATAAGCAATATTGGGAGCCACGAGATTGGGCAATTAACCAACTCGTGCCATCCCAATAAGAGTGGGAAGGAAGCACACAATAGAGGGTCAGGGGCCAAACCCCTAACCCAGAGAGAACAGGTGGAGTGAACGGAAACACTCCAAAGGGTGCCAACAGGGGTATCAACCAATCAGAGGGGGGAAAGGCATCGAATGAGTAGCAATAAGGCCACCGTGCAATATAACCAGTAACCTGTAATCATTCATTCAGTTTACTCAGTCAGATCAGTAGGGTGGAACGGGGACTTCTGTCACCGTCCGCTACCGCCATTATATATTACCTGTTGTGTCATACTATATTATATCAACTGTCAGACTATTATACCTTTATACATATTACCCAACATCAGAACTCTTTTACCTTTCACACACGGCGGGGACGCGTGGATAGAAAACCCAAACGGATAAACCGGGATCCGTAGATCCCGTCACAGTGGAACGCGTCGGTAACCAACAGCACCTCCGACGGGATAGCGAGTTGATCACGCTGTCGCCACAACTCAACGAGGATGGGATTCTAGTAATGAATTCTAGGGTGGGATATAACAACAGTATAGTCGTGCCACCGAAACCCATCATCATTCCCACAGGATCGCCTATAGTCCACCAGATCATATGGGACTCCCACAAATCGATACTGCATGGGGGCACCAACCGAACCCTCACAGAGATAAGGAGGACCTATTGGGTCAAACAACTAAGGAAGAAGGTTAAAGCGGTAGTGGGGCAGTGCCAGACCTGCCGGCGAGCGAAGAAGGAACGAGCCGTACAGGAGATGGCGCCACTACCGGCGAGTAGGGTAAGACAGCACGACCCGCCATTCACGCACTGCGGTGTGGACATGTTCGGGCCGATAAAGATCAAAGTGATGCGACACACGGAGAAGCGTTACGGCATTATCTTCGTATGCAACAATACGCGGGCGGTAGGGATAGAACTCGCCCAAGATGCAACCGCATCAGCGTTCATTAACGCCTTAGAAAGGTTTAGGGACCGCAAAGGTGGGACGATCGCGGTGATATATAGCGACAACGGCACCAATTTTGTGGGCGCAGAGAGTGAGATGGCAGAGGCCTTAGACATCTTGGAGGGAGAAGAAGTCAGAGCGGCCATGAGAAGACGACAAGTGAAGTGGGAGAGAAGGACGCCGTATGCACCACATACGTTAGGATGCGTCGAGAGACTCGTGGGCAGTTCAAAACGTCTAATGACGAAGCTGATGAACACCCACATGGCACTGAAGACGTCTTACGGACAGTACTTGCGAAGTGCGAGGGGATCATTAATAGCAGACCGCTATACCCGGAGAATGATGACCCTGAGTCATTAGACGTGTTGACGCCTAGCCATTTCCTGATGGAAAGGCCAGCTACCATCGATATGCGGGGTGTAGACCCAGATGATATACACTCCCGCCAAAGTTGGAAAGTAGCTAAAGCAATTAGCGCAGAGTATTGGAGAAGGTGGGTAGAGGAATACCTACCCACACTCCATAAGCGAAGCAAGTGGAGGAAACCGAACAGGGAGTTAAGAGAGGGAGATCTCGTAATCGTCACGGATGATACTATCATCAACAACCAGTGGCGGTTGGCGAGAGTTGTAGGCACCTACTCCGACGAGGACGGAAGAGTCCGATCGGTGGAAGTGCGGATAGGTGGAAAGATAGGTGCGAAGGACAGAAAAACCTACAGGAGGGCGGTAGGTAAATGCTGTCTCTTAGAAGGAGCACCTTAGAGCGGAGTTAGTGTGGAGTTTAGTCGTCCAAGTTTTGGACTGAGGGGGGTGGGATTGAGGGCGAGACGCCCTTCCCACACAAAATAAAATAAAATAAAATAAAAATAAGAGTTAGTCAGTTAGTTAGTAGGTACGTAGTACCTAGAGTTAGTTAGTTAGTTAGTTAGTAGGTACGTAGTACCTAAAATTAGTTAGTTAGTAGGTACGTAGTACCTAGTTAGAGTTAGAGGGTACGTAGTACCGATAGTTAGAGAGTTAGTAGGTACGTAGTACCAATAGTTAGTTAGAGTTAGAGGGTACGTAGTACCGATAGTTAGAGAGTTAGTAGGTACGTAGTACCAATAGTTAGTTAGAGTTAGAGGGTACGTAGTACCGATAGTTAGAGAGTTAGTAGGTACGTAGTACCTAGTTAGAGTTAGAGCTAGAGGGTACGTAGTACCGATAGTTAGAGAGTTAGTAGGTACGTAGTACCTAGTTAGAGTTAGAGTTAGAGGGTACGTAGTACCGATAGTTAGAGAGTTAGTAGGTACATAGTACCTAGTTAGAGTTAGAGTTAGAGGGTACGTAGTACCGATAGTTAGAGTTAGTAGGTACGTAATACCTAGTCAGAGTTAGAGTTAGAGGGTAGGTAGTACCGATAGAGTTAGAGTTAGTAGGTACGTAGTACCTAGTTAGAGTTAGAGTTAGAGGGTACGTAGTACCAATAGTTAGAGAGTTAGTAGGTACGTAGTACCTAGTTAGAGTTAGAGTTAGTAGGTACGTGGTACCTAGTCAGAGTTAGAGTTAGAGGGTACGTAGTACCATTAGTTAGAGAGAGAGAGTAAGAGGTAAAAGGGGTAAATAGGATATAGATATTAGTTAGCAGTAAGTAGAGTTAGTAGCGAGAGGGGGGCATATGAGTGCAGCTGGATAAATCGTGTGGCCACACGACGCATACTGCTGTACTGCATAGGCCCACTGAGTAGGCCAGAATATGGATCAGAGAGAGAATAGAATAAATCCATAGGCAGTAGTAAGTAGTAGGACAGTAGAATCAAAGCAAAATAAACAAATAAATAGAATAGGGCTAAAATCGGAAAATAGTGGTAACACAAAGAAAGTCGTTCTAGAACATAATAAAAGTAACGGACGGAAATTGTAAATTAGGCTGATTTACTAGCTCCGAAATTAATTAGATTAAATTAAGCTTGAAAGGCGCAGTTAAGTAGAAAAGTAGGCCATTATCGAACTGTATCGAAACATCTTAATACATCACTCATCTGTATTGCGCCTTGGTAAGGCACCACCCTACAGGTGAGCGAGTGTAGTGTTCGGAATGGCGAGTAAGCTGATCAGGAAGAGAAAGGCGGAGTCAGGAGGAAAAGAAATATTGGTGGATTTCACCGAAAGACACCCGGAGGAGAAGACGAGAGGATACTACGAGAGGTTGGAAAGGGGTCACGCGGCACGAGCGCTGCAGGATCACTTCCGGGAGGCGCACGAACAGCGGTTGGTCGGGACCTACGGGACGCCGTCGCTGGACAACGCGATCTTCCAACACTTCCACTACGTGGTGAAAGGAGACGAGGCGAAGTTCGGGATTCCGAAGTATCCGAGGGAATCGCCGAGGAAGGACTGGAAAAGATTCATAGAGTCCGTCAACAGAGGAGGATATATGATCCTAGATGACGAGGGAACCGTGGAAGACGAAGCGGGTTCGAGACGAGGAACGGCAGGGTCGGCCAGGACCATACTCTTGCATTTGGCAGCGCCAAATGGGGACATCTTCTTATTCGACCTAGGGACGTATGGGAAGAAGGACGGGCCGAAATTAGACCGACTGCCGAAAGCGGTACAGGTCTTAGTAAGAGAGAAGTCGACGACGAAAGTGGGATCGGCGATTCGCGAGGACGCGGAGAGGATCATCGGTCCGGACGCCACCAACCTCCTGGATATGCAGAAAGTCTTTATGGCTATGACGGCACCGGATGGATTGGGGGTGGTCGAGAACTCAGGCCAATGCGGGGCGGTGGCGATGGGCCAATTATTGGGGCTCGTATGCCACAAACCAATGGATTGGGGGAAGTTTAGGGAAGAATACGGAGCAGAACTAGCGAACTCGCTGAAGTGGGGAGCGAGACCGGGAAAGCAGGAGGTATATCAGTTTCGCAGAGGAGCGATAAAGGTATATCAGAAGCGATATATCCTGCAGGAGGACTGGATGATGATAAGTTTACTTAACTTATTCATGACCGTAGTTATCGAAAGAGAACCAGGGGCATTTCTGTTATCGGGATCACCCCTAAGCTACAGGAGAGCCTTTAAGACGGCCTTTGACGGTCTGGTAGACCACCCGGGGCTGAAGGGCGAGTCGGTGTACTACAACAGCCGACATCTGGTAGATGGGGAGACGGATACACCGTATCAGAGATGGGAGCAGCTAGAGATGGATAGACGGGAAGCAAAGCGACTGGAAGAAGTCGCTAGACGGGAGAGGATAGAAGCAGAGGAGAGGGAAGAGGAGGCCAGGGCACAGAGTTACGGCTTCGAGGAACAGGCGGGCCTAGACGAACTTCATTGGACTTCGTCGGGGAGTTCGGGGGAGTCTCTAGGGCGAGAATTGGGATGGACGGTGGGATCGCCGAAACAGTCGACGTCGGGGTTGCACGCGATGCCCATACCAGCGGGCGCCGAGGGCGACCAACCGCCAAGGAAGTTAAGGGAGCTAGAGGGATGGAGAGCTACGGGCGAGAGCCAAGGCGGGAAGGGACATAGTGGATCCATCGGGATACCGGGATTGGAGACACTACCAGAAGAGGAGGACGACGACGACGAGTTCGGAGAGATGCCGCCCATCGAAAGGATAGGCCACTCGGACACGGACTGGGTTGGCGGAAGGGTGGTGACGGCCAGTGGGGCGAGGGCCTTCTGGAACAGATCCGGCAAGCGGACCTGGGTGCACGAGGGGCCGGCGATGGATTTCGCGGGGAGCACCATCAGGTTGGGCGAGCAACCGGGGACGGCACCACGGATAGTATTCGGGGAGACGATGCCCGAGAGGGGCGGAGAGATCGACGTAAACAGGGAGAGCAACGTGGAGAAGTTTGCCTACCAGCGACTCCATAGACCGCGGAGATCGCTTGGGACGAAGGACGAGGTGGGACGCGAGACATTGGTACTCGGCTGCGACTACTGTGGGAGACAGACCCATCAGGAAAGCAGCTGCCTATACCGGTTCCAACGGGGAACCTTTTGTCTCTATTGTAGAGAACCAAGTCACAGGATGGGGGCGTGTCCACGGTTGCATAACCGATGTCCAAAGTGCCACTTTCGGGGACACTACGGGCGCGAGTGCGACTGGATGAGCGACGAGGAGAAGTTCACGAGGTTCGAGGAGTGGGCCGACGTCGGGGCCATGACGCGCCAGCGCATGAAGGCCCAAGAGTTCAAGTGGGGTTTCTTCCTCATAAACCAGGAGACCCACATGGAAATCATAAAGCGAAGGTTACCGTTTACCTATCAAGAGGTAGCTACGGCGGCATCGTTCGCCGGAGTTATGAACACGCAACGGTACCTGGACAGGTGGACACCAGAGAACCGGAGGGAGTTTAGGGATTTCTTGGCGGAACACGTACCAAAGGCAATGAAGATGATCCTATGGGACGCCACACGAGGGAAACAACCAGGCCATTCTGAGGGGCCACCGGCGAAGCGGTATCGGGCTTTAATAACACCAGCGCCCAAGGAGCCGACGACCGGGATCAGCAAGGAAGTGGCGGCAAAGGTCCGGAAGCAGAAAGCGGATGATGCCAGAGGAGCGGTGATAACCAAGAAACGGGCCAGGGAGGAGGACGTGAGGAGGTACAGATAAGTTCCCGGAGGCGAGGGAATGAGACTGAGACTGGGACGTGGTGCGCCTGGAAGGCGCCGCATGTAACGTACGAACTATTAAGTATAAATTTAATTAATGCAAATAACCATATAAGTGCAATTCGTATGTACGTACGTAGTGATTAGCAGTAAAATACATACGTTTGGAGTAAGTACTATAGTCATACAACCTTTCTCAATTAGCTACTGGGACTGGGGGACAATTGACTATGGCACTATGGACGAGACAACTGACAATTTCACACTTCTTGAGTGCGGCGGCACGAGAGGGGGGGGAGGTTCGTCAGGAGAGATAAAACAGTCAAAGTGGACTTGAGAATCGGAATAAGAGTGTGAAGTGCGGAGAGAGTGCGAGCGCAATTCTAGTGTGGGGGGGGGGAGAATAAGAGGCTGAGTGAGGGACGAGGAGGTCCGGGGGTATGAGAGAGTTAGGGTGAGAGTAGAGGGGAGGTAGGGCGAAAGTGTTGGGGAAACAAAAATCGCGTGAAGAGGTGAGCGCGATCGGCCCGACATGAGACGCCAGGCACACAGGGTAGCGTTATCATACCCATAGGGGGCGGCCTGGAAAGCCGGCTCCAAGAGAAAAGAATTCCACCCCACACCCGATACTAGATCGGGATCCAGCGGGATTGTAGCGCACTTTTTTGGTTGATGCTATCTTCTTACCGGGAAGATAGCATGGGGGGGAGTGTTAGCTTATTCAATCCCGCCAACACCCCATAAAGTTATTAGCCGATAAGCAATATTGGGAGCCACGAGATTGGGCAATTAACCAACTCGTGCCATCCCAATAAGAGTGGGAAGGAAGCACACAATAGAGGGTCAGGGGCCAAACCCCTAACCCAGAGAGAACAGGTGGAGTGAACGGGAATACTCCACGGGGCGCCAACAAGGGTATAACCAATCAGAGGGGGGAATGGCATCGATTGAGTAGCAGTAAGGCCACCGTGCAATATAACCGGTAACCTGTAATCATTCATTCAGTTTACTCAGTCAGATCAGTAGGGTGGAACGGGGACTTCTGTCACCGTCCGCTACCGCCATCATACTTATATTACCTATTGTGCATACTATACTATATATATATCAGACTATTATACCTTATACATATAACCGGACACCAGAACTATTTTACCTTTCACACAACGGCGGGGACGCGTGGATAGAAAACCCAACGGATAAACCGGGATCCGTAGATCCCGTCACATCGGACAGTGGAAATGAGATCCTTCCAGGCTTCCCGATTCTCCATAGTTGTCGCAATTTCGTTTCTCCCAAGTTCAGAGATGGTGGATATACATTACATCATAATATGACATGGCAGTCACGTGAAAACAAGGGCCTTCACATTCCCAATTCTCTATCTAATCTATTATGGTTGTGCGTAATGCTCAATACTACTTTATGATATTAATTCATTCACGTTTAACATTAACAGCCACGTTTCATCAACCCCCCCCCCCCCCCCCCCCCTTGAGATTATTTTTGAATTGATTTAATGTAGGAGATCTGCGTATTTCAGGGAGAAGGTCATTCCAGTATAGTGGGCCTTGGTAAGTTACTGCAGTTTGAGTTAATGATTTGCGATATAGAGGAAGATGAATATTGTACATTGTACGAGTGTTGTAATTGTGAAACTGTCGATTTACTATTAAAATAGATTTTAAATTTTCTGGAAGATCTAGTTTTCCATTAATAGATTTGTACATGAAAAGTAAACATTGATATTTATATATATTAGATAGTGTTAATTCGTTCTGGGTTTTCATGAGTTCCTCTGTATGGTATTGTGAATGTTTTAAGTGTATGTAGCGAATTGCCCTTTTTTGTAAAATAAGTAATGAATTTGTAGCTGTACTATTTGAACTGGCACCATTGCCCCATACCGTAAGTGCGAATGTGAGATATGGGCGGATCAGTGTGTGGTATAATGTCAGGCGAATTTTGTACGGGATGAAATGTTTAAGTTTACCAAGAATTCCCACATTTTTAGCTATTTTTAGTCGTATGTATTGAATATGCTTGTTCCATTTTAAATCACTACTTATAATAATTCCAAGAAATTTCATTTCATTTACTTTTTCGATTAAGTTTCCGTTAATCAAAATGTGTTTGTTTGCCCAGCTGTATTGTTTAGTAGAAAATATTATAAACTTAGTTTTATCTAAATTTAGGGATAGTTTATTTGTTGCAAGCCATTTATATATATTAAGTAATTCGCTGTTAAGTTGATCTATGAGTATATTTAAGTCAGATCCTGAGTGGAAAATATTCGTGTCATCGGCAAAAAGAACAAAATTTAGAATGGATGAACATTCTGTAATATCATTAATATAAATCAGAAATAGTACCGGTCCAAGAATAGACCCTTGTGGAACGCCACAAGTTATTGTACTAGAATTTGATAGGGTCGATTTAAATAGCACTTTTTGCCGACGATCTGTTAGGTAGCTCCTGAACCAATCCAAAGGCGTCCCACGAATACCGTAGTGTTCGAGTTTTTGAATTAATATTTTATGGTTGACAGTATCAAACGCCTTAGAGAGGTCCAGGAACAGACCCACAGTGATATTATTATTCTCGTTTTCAGTCAAAAGGTCATGTAACAGAGATGAAAGCGCAGTTTCAGTTGATTTTTTAGTTTGGAAGCCAAACTGTTTTGAGGTTAATATTTTTTCTCTTTTAATAAATTCGAGGAGTTGTATGCTTACAATTTTTTCAAGGATTTTTGAGAAATATGGTAGTACGCTAATTGGACGATAGTTTGTTATTATATTTTTATTACCCCTTTTAAATACTGGTACAACTTTAGCGCATTTTAATTGGTCTGGCACAACACCTGTGAGTAAAGATAAATTAATTATGTGCGTTAAGGGAGTTGCAATTTTTGGAAGTGCTGACCGTGCTAATACTGGATCAACGCCATCAAGCCCGATTGACTTTTTATTATTCAAAGACATTGCACATTTCAGTAAATCATTTTCAGAAATGGTATCCAAAAACATTGAATTTAGGGTTGGGTTTTTCAGGAATGTGGCCACGGGTCTATCTGTAGTTGGAATTTTACTTGCAAGTTTTTCTCCGACAGATACATAGTGGTTATTAAATGCATTTGAAATACAATATTCATCTTCCTCCAATTTTGACCTGACTAGGAAAGTAGATGGATAGCTAGACGACTTGTTCCTATTAGTAAGTACTTTTATAGTATTCCAGGTTTGACTAATATTATATTTAAATTTTTCAAAGAGATGTGAAAAATGACGTTTTTTTGAGTTTCGGATTAAAGTTGTTAGTAAATTTTTATATTTCGTGTAAGATGTCTTTGTTTCTTCCGTTTTAGTTTTTATGAATGAGGAAAATAATTTTTGTTTCCTTTTGATACAAGCATAAATAGAATTTGTTATCCATGGTTTTTCAATGTTTATTAATTTAAATTGTTTAAATGGAAAGTTTAGCACAAATAAATTTTGGTATTCTGATATAAACTTGTTGTACGCTTCAGTTGCATCGGTTTCATTCAGGATTGTTTCCCATTCATTATGTTTTGATTTATTGCCAAGAGCGTTCAAAAATTTATTTATATTAGAATCGGAGGTGTCCCTTTTAGTGTAGAAATTTGGTGGTGGTGGTACGGAATTAAGCGCAATATCACAGATTGCAAAAATAGGAAGGTGGTCAGATATATCTGCTATAATTATACCTGATTCGCAAATAGTTGAATAATCATTTGTTAGAATGTTGTCTATTGCGGTTGAGGTCGTGTCTGTTATTCGCGTAGGCTTATTTATTACGGGCAAAAAACAGTGAGATGATATGGTTTCAAAAAATGTATGCGCTATTGGTGATGTGTTTATATGCAGTATATTTATGTTGAAATCACCCATAAGATAACAAATTTTACCTTCATTGTTGATTTTTGTTAAGGTTGAACTGAGTAATTTGAGAAATTCCTCCAAATCTGAGTTAGGCGGGCGATAAATGCAACCAAATATAATATTTTTATTAGACCCTCGTTGCCATTCTATAAATGTAGATTCAAACAGGCCTGAATTGAATATATTGAGATCATTTCGCTTAATATAATTAAGCGAATTATGAATATATATACCAGTTCCACCACCATTTTGATTTTTTCTATAATCATATTCAAAGTCGTAGTTTTTTAAGGCAAAGGAATCATGATTGAGATTATTTTGCCAAGTTTCAGTTATGCCAATAATTCGTGGGGGCTCAGATATGCATTGTAGCATGTATGCGAGATTATCTAAATTCTTGTTGAGACTACGAATATTGGTGTGCATAAAGGAAAATTTAGAAGAATTATTAAGAAGTGAAAAATCAGAATGGTAGTCGCATTTAATATTATGATAAAAATTAGTGTCTGGGTCCAGCTGTCCATCTACTCCATTTCCATCTCTTTCATCTGTGGTGAAAAAGTTCGCTATACTAGAATTTAATAGATCTCTATTTATAATGGATGGTAGACGATAGTCATTAATTGATAATAAATATTCTGAATCGTCTTCAATGTTTTGAAAGGGAAAAATATTAACAATACAATTTGTACAGATCCATCGTGAATTCGAAAGAAAAAAATCAATATCTTTTTTTATTAAGGAAAAACACTTAACGTGATATTTTGCGTTACATATCCAACAGTGTAATACTTTCTTATTGTTAGAATTTATATTTTTAGTACATTTTTGGCATTTCTCGAGCATTTGAAGTTGGTACCAGTTTAAAGATGAAAGCAAATCCCCTCTAAAAAATGTATAGAGGAGGAACAACTACAACTAGAAAAATTTAGGTGTGATTTTTATCTACACTACTGAATATAGGAAGTCATGCAATATAATTAGGCCTTCCTACTGAGACTAACTAAATAAGAAAGTAAACTACAGATACCTATAAAGAACAGTTTGAATGAGTCAAAGTCCAAACAACAAAAACAAAAAGCAAAACAAAAGTACTAAAAGCAAGCTCTACAAAATGTTGCAGGGTGACGGCGATTTTGGACAAATAAATTTGCCCAATATATTTAAGTACATGTATATATATAATATATATATATGTTGTATGTTTGTTTATGTACTTTATATCCCCAATCAAATGGTTTGTAAAAAAAAAGGGATGGGAATATAGTTAGGGGATTATAGGTCGGGATGGTGCCACCAGTTTATGAAACATGGCATTAAACTATGAATTCCTGAAAAATTGAAAGAAAGTTTTATACTGAAAAAAGTTAACACAAAACTGAATCAAATCCTTATAAATCAACTCAAAACGTGTTTCTCTTCCGGTACGGTACGGTACCGGCATGGTCTATAGCTATACTATAAATGATTACTCAGTAGGAGCGAAGCCTAGAAACATTGGATCATTTTCTGAACGTGGGGATTCTACAACTGTGGCAGTCTGTCGCTTCTCATTTCTTGATAGACGCTCTTGCCTTGTGAACGTTTTCATCAACTTAGTATCTTCAGTAGTAGAAATCTCAAACCGACGATCATTTTTGTCAATTCCAAATATACGTCCGTCTCGTGACCATGCTATCCCAATTTCCCTTGACTTCTTTAGGATCGTTTGGCGGTATCTCGTTAGGCACTCTGTTATAAAGAATGGTGAGCCCTTCAAACGGCGAACAGCTGAGAAGATGCGAGCACGGAAACGGTAGCGGCACAATTTCACAATAATTGGAGGAGTGATTTCTTTCGACATTCTAGGAACAGATGAACCAACTTTGCGAATAGTAGTTGTAAGTCGATGGCAACGATCTACTTCCCATTCCTCCACAGTAAGGTCCAACTGCTGTAGGAAGAATTGCTGGACAACGGCCCATGTATCATTTTCCGTTTTTTCCCGTGGTTCATGTGCGACTCCATGGATAATTATACAATTCCTTCGCGAATATTGTTCAATATCATCTTGTCGACGGCTAAGAACATCCTGTTGATTTTGTAGCGTATTCTTGATTTCATTGATGGATTCCCGTATCTTCTCCAGCTCGTAGTTCACATTTTCCTTTATACTCGAAATCAATGATGCTCTCTGCTTAGCCGATAACAACGGTGTGACTGGTTCCCCGGCAGTAGATGCTTTCGTGGATAAATTTGCTGGATTTGGTTCATCCGGGGAGCTGGATATACCCTGTGTATATTCACCTAGTTTCGATATAATAATCTTCTCAATTCTGTCTTCAAAAGATGTTAAATTTTCCTCTAATCCTAGAATTTGATTCATTTCATTAGAAAACGATTTACTGAGGTTACCTGTCACTTTTGATTTCTGTTCTCCACTTCGCTTCGGCATAATTTTTGTTTGGGTTTCCGGTACCGGTACCGGTATTTTGGTTCCTTGATTCAGTTGGTGGTATTCTAAGGCTTATATATTACATCGAGTTTGATTCGCTGCCTACGTTTGCCATGTACATAAGCTGATATTGGATATCAGTTCGTATATTATTTATTATTTGTTATATATTAGCAGCATCATCGCAGTGTTATACTAGATTATGAGCAATGCCCAATAATAGCTGTCAGACCCTCGGAGTTAAGCAGCTACATACCGGTAGGTATACATGTATACACTAATATTGAATATAGTAGTGGCTTTATTGTACTTTGTATTGTAAAATGGGCTCCATGGTCCCACGACCTTTACGGAACCCATTCTGATTTCCACGGAGCAGTCTCTCAATGGGATCCCTGATGGGATTTAATAGAATCCTATTGTATAGCTTTGAGATTCCCCGAAAAGAACCATAGAGTGTTAGGTTGCCCTTATTGGGAGCTGGCACCAACTTATTTGTTTTCATTTCTTGTGGGACTCTTGTTGTTCGGTACATGTCTACTATGATGGGATAGATGAGCTTTAAACACTCAGGTATTTTAAAGACCTCAGGGGGAACTCCATCTACTCCACTGGCACGATTGGTCTTAATGCTCTTTGCAGCAGCCTTCACTTCTGCAAAGGAGATATCGCCAATGGGAATATCTGGGAGTACAGACTCAGACACTTTTACTTCTATAAAGTTATCAGGCAATACCCTGTCATTAGATTAGAAATCCTGTTTTTAGTCACAAAAGCCTTAACACAGTTAACAATTTCGTAATAAGCAGAGTATCATCTTATCCATATCGCATTATTCCGAAGATAGACCCTGATCCCAGAATGCTATTTAGAGTTAACAAATTACAATCCTCTTTGTTAGTAATATGATGAGGAATCATCATCTGATTCGCACAGGTAGAATACTGAATGCGACAGTTACAGTTAACAGTTTTGCAATCTCTAAATAATCCATAAAGCCATGCCATGAGAGATTTTGCTGTAAGGATCAATTTAGAATCATTAGTATGAACATTCACACTCCCATCATCTGAATAGCATCCGCAAACGTGCTCAAGTAATAGGTTATGTTATTTACTGAATTATGACCCTTAAAAGACGGCATAATACAGATCAGGAATTCTTTTTTGATAACTCTTCAATTATCCTTCTAAAGTGTCATAATGGGCCCCATGGTAGAAACATCGAGGGTTAAGTTGCCCTTCTTGGGAATTGGGACCAACTTATTCGTTTTCATTTCTTGTGGGACTCTGTTTGTCCTGTACATGAATGAGCTCAAAACATTCTGACATTTCAATGAACTCACTGATACAGGGTCCAAAAGCCGTAATTGGGATGAGCTGAAGCAAAAACGCGGTGGGATATGATTGTTTGAGGAAGTTGGGTGAAGAAAAATCAATGCTAACAAAGCAAGGAATGGGATGAAAGAAGTTGCAATGAATTTAACTAGGATAAATTATAATTAATCAATTTGATGGAAGAATTATTGACGAAAAAATAGGCTACTTTTTATCGCCACAATTTTAATTGCTTGTCCAATTGCTTGTTCGAATACCTAAAGAGGGGAAAACATCAATTTCTAAAGAAATGCGATAATTTATAATATTTTGTTTTTAGTGTTAATGCAAATATATGACTCTTTAAGGTCATTTGGAGTCTGAAGATCATAAAGTATAGCCTAAACCACACACTACTCAGTGTCACATTCTTTCTGCTGGTCATTTTAATGCATCAGATGAATTAATTTTTGTACATGTTCTGCTTTTGATATAGGCCCTACGCATAAATACTCAATGGAGAAGTATCTAAAAATTTCGCAATATAAAATTATATTATTTATAAGACATTTTATAAGGTATAATAATGTCTTATATTTTATAAGACATTATATTTATCTAACAGCATAATGTTAAATTATTAATCAGTTACTCATTACTTAATATGTGGTAATTAATTACCGGTATAGAAAGTTCCGTTAAACAATACCATTCCGTTCTGTGGAATGAGTCTCAAGGAACTAAGTGTCCCAGCTGTATTAGGTAGCTGACTGGTTGAGTAGTCGCCTTCCTGCAATATGTCAGCTGTCCCATTGAATTCATCAGGATAGAGAATCCACCTGCGAATAAACACCTCGAATATATATATATATAATATGTAATTAAGAACAAAAACTATAAGGTAAAAAATGCCATTCACGATGCAATAATGTCTTTATCATTTCGAGCATGGCTGTCTCGCAAAGACAATGTCTTTCTAGCAGCGATAATTATACCTTGCAGCAAGTAAGACTAAGATAAGATAAGATAAGATATTTTATTAGAGGAGACACCTCGGCTAGTGCAGCACACATAACATTGATAAACAACACACTTATATCATTAAAATTTACGACACGAAGTGACTTATGCACCAGCTAAACTAAGATTAAGTAAAATTATACACTTCAATAAAACATAGTTAAAATCAATATTAAACGTTACAGATTTCGATCAAATTTTATATATTTTTTAAAATCCACAGTAAGTAATTTCGACTTAAAATCGTTAAGAGACGGACTATTCACCACATTAGTAGGTAAATCGTTCCATATGTTAACAACACGGTTGAAAAATACGTTCTCAACATAGTTTGTATTGCACTTTGACCCACGAATTTTGAAACGATGTCCTCTGGTAATGCAATTTCTTATTACGGTAAAATAGTCATTGCACCTAAGATTAACTAGACCGTGCATTATCTTAAAAGTGTATACCAAGTCAGCGTGTATCCTACGTAGTTCTAGTGGCTGTAGGCCTAGATATGTCAATCTCTCAATATATGGGATATCTGGGTCCAGATGACAACGAAAAAACAGACGCCTTGTAAAGTAGCGCTGCACGGCTTCAAGTTTATCAGTTAGACAAAAGAAAGGTACTCCCTTTGTAAATGGATTCCAAACACAACTAGCATATTCTAGAACGGGCCGAGTGTATGATTTATAAGCCGTAATCAGCGCTTCTCTGTTAGACGTAATAAAACACCGAAATATTTTATTAACAGACCGATATGCTGACGCTGTAATATTCAAAATATGCTCTGAAAAATTAAGCCTACTATCAATAGTTACACCAAGATCACGGTAAGCATGCACAGAGTCTAGATATTTGCCGTGAATTGTATACATTGGAGATACTGAAGTACCGCTATTTATTGTTAAAACCTTACATTTGTCGTTGGCAACACTCAATTGCCAGTAATTGGACCAATCTGAGAAAATATTAATGTTATCCTGTAACGTGTATCTATCACTAGCACAATTAATGACGGAAAATAATTTTGCATCATCAGCAAACAGTTTCGCAGATGTACCGCTGATCATTTTATTTGGTAGGTCATTAATAAAAATAATAAATAGAAGAGGTCCACAACAGGAACCTTGGGGAATCCCGGATATTATAGGATGGTAGTTTGAAAAAGTATTACCTATTTTTACACGTTGTCGCCTACCAGTTAAATAATTTGTAAACCAACGATAGACGTTGCCGCTCATGCTCATGCTCACTACAAGGAATGCTATTGCAATAAATAATAACTAAAATTGCTATTTGTAAAACAAAATAATACTAAATATCATATTTTGTAACGAAATATAGTAGTAGTAGTGGATTGCTTATATGGCCCGTCTACGATGCACAAAAGCAATAATTAGTGCAAGTTAAATATGATTCGTAGGCTTATTACACGAATATAAACACACTCAATTTGCAAATATGTAAAATATTCCTATTTAAATAAATCCATAACTTCATGCGTATAATTATAAGTCAGTACCTGAGTTAAACATTTTAAAACGTGACTCTAAATCGGTATAATTTAAATTAGGGAATTTTTGATAGATAGGCTTTGATATGGGGCAAACTAAAAGCACATTGGTCTCATCTTGGACTGAGGAGTTATCACAGCTGCATACTCGTCGATCATTGGGGGTTCTAATCCATCTAACTGTTTCCACTCTAAGGCTGTGTGACACGTTCGTGGGGCCATCGCGCAGGACGAGGGTCAGTTATTAGATACAGATTAAAATTGAGCAATTCTATCCCAAAATCGGTACTTAAGAAATTTAAATAAATAATTAAGAAAATTTAACCAAACTTGTACTAAAAAAAAACGTTCGCTTTGACAGCTTGGCATCGATGTCATAGAAGTCCACAGTCAAACTAACTCAAAAAATTCAATGCATTCTTCAGTCCTCGGGTCTCGCTCATCGGATAATCCAGTTTGCCCGTATCGCTAGCGCAGTAGAGATAACAAAAGTCGAGGTCAGCTGGTACAACCTGACAATAAGTCAAATTAAGGGTGTAAACGCTATGCGACAACGACAACCACTGCCGACAACGGAATATATGAAAATGTTACTGGAATGACTCAATGCGGCAAGCCCAAGACACGTTGCCTGACTGACTGGCGTGAATTGTTTAAACATTTCGAAGTAATTGCTAGACACCCATTGCGGCCAGTCTTGCAAAAGCTTGAAATTATTACATTCAAACACAAAAGCCCACTATGTTTGTGGTGCTGCTTCCCAGTGGCTAGTTACCTACAGACCTATCTCTTCATTCAAGACTCATTCTGTCTCCCATTGTGAATTTAGTCTACATTTCCTTGCTTGGCCTCCTGAGAATGCCTTCAGCTGCAGGGCAAAACCTACCGATCAGCTGGCTGCTGTCAGCTGATAACTGATTGCATGCAACGTCTACAACAGACTGCATAGACTACAAACCATTCTCTCCCACCAGCCTCCCCAATGGGGTAAGCCTGCTGGTGTAAAATGATGAGTAACAGTGTGATTTGGAAATTTCATGGACGATCATGCATGGACACTTATATGAGTAAAGGTAGGTACTCTCAATGAAAGAAATCTCCGCATAGCTAAATATGTTTCACGAGTTGAACAATTATCAACAAGTTCTAGATGTATAGCTCGTGTAGAGGAATATGTGAAGAGAAGACACTGTGCTTTTTCACCTCCTGTTACATAAATAGGGCCAAAATGATCCATTCCAGAAACTATGAAAGGAGCAATAGCTTGACGTCGAAATGGTTGCAACTCTGATTCGGGAGCCATATATGGTAGAGCATGATAGCGTTTACAGCATTACATTTATTAATCATTTGGCGCACCAGTGAACGGCCACCAGGAATCCAATATTTTGTTCTAATTTGGGCTAATGTCGCATCTGGTCCTTGATGCATTAATTCATGTAGTCCATAGCATGGTAGTCCATAGCAATTAATTTCGTTAAATGACTTCGATTTGGCAATATTATTATATATGGTTCGCCAGTACGTGGTGACATAACTAGTAGGTCATTATGAATAATAGGGTGAAGTTTATGAATAGAAGAAGCAGGAGATACAGAACCATTCATTTTACATTTCAGGGAATTAATTTCACATTGGAAAAACAAATATTGCTCGAACAGAATAAGGAAATGCAGAGACTTACGAAGTTCAAAATAGTAAAGATTACCCACTATCTTATCTTTTGGGTTATGGGCGTTATGACTAAAACGCTTTATCCAGGACAATACCCGAACAGGTTGCGAGAGCTTGGAAATTAAATTACACTCTGAAAATGAATTTAATTGTTGAGAGTTGGTTATCAAAAGTTGTGGAGGGGAAGTTGGTTCAGAAGGCCACAAATATTATGGTTCTTGCAAGAATGATGGACCATGTTTGTAAAAGCTATTTGTAGTAAGTTTAATAAGATCA
This sequence comes from Nemertoderma westbladi, assembly GCA_032718475.1. NCBI lineage: Eukaryota > Metazoa > Xenacoelomorpha > Nemertodermatida > Nemertodermatidae > Nemertoderma > Nemertoderma westbladi. The sequence goes on along the minus strand of JAUCBJ010004497.1, from coordinate 25,344 downwards.
CATCCCCTAGAAGGGATATCCGAAGGATTTAATTCAGAAGGCACATGATGCCATTGGTGAGGATCCATATTATTCGTAATTGACTCAACTCGATTTGCTACAAATACATCACGTTTTGTTGCACCATCACGTATCCATTGTAAGGCACACATGGAATCACTCCATAAAAAGATTTGCTTTGGTATAAATAACTTCCTAATCATATTACTGGCAAAGTTTGGACCAAGAGTGCAACCCATGAGTTCTAAACGTGATGTGGATAATGTATTATTTTTTATTGGTGCTGCTCTTGATTTTCTAAATAATAAATTGGGAATACTTCCAAGTTCTTTAGTATAAACAAGAAATGAGTATGCATTCATAGAGGCATCACAAAAAATGTGTACAATAACATTAGGAGTTAAATAGATACTCTATTGACTTTTGTGGGTCATTAATCCCATGCATTAGATCATCAGAGTATATTGACTTTAGGAGTTCATTTACAAGCTCAGGTGGTGAATGCGTCATTATATGATGTAACAGAGTAGAATTAAGCAGAAAAGAACTAGATGATAATCCAAGTGGGACTCGTATAAATTGATTCTTCCAAATAAATTTGGTCCATTTCCGATTCCAATTCGATCACAAGGGTCAAGTACAACTTGATGATATGCGGCTTCAATATCGCCCATTACCACATATGGATAAAAGCGGAAGCGTAATACAGTATCTACCAAGACATCAACATATGTCAGTGGCAGATCCATTGAAAACAACTCTATACTTGTTAGAGCTAAAGACAAGGTGATTAGGAAGAAAAAATCCTTCATCATTGTTTGTTGAAGCAACTTCAATATATCCATTATCCATAAGTTTTTGGAACTTTGAAGAATATATTAATTTCTCAGTGGGTTTGATATCAGCAACAATTCGATGTGGAAGTTTGGACACCATCGAATAATTGGATAAAGGGCGCTGATGGCCTCAAAATGGAAGTAAAACTTGATAGTGATGAGGCACCTCACATGATACTATAGGTTTAGTATAAGGGTCTAGATTAATTTCTTTATCAGTAACACCAACTGTTTCTAGATCCCATAAACGGGCAATATTAGTATAAGGTGTAGTATCAGTGATCAATAATGATGGAGATGGGGTACTTTCCAGTCATGGAGATTGACTGGGTAGACTTGAGTGGGGTAATTTTCCTGAACGAACGCGCCCAACGAAAGTATCTAAGACAACAGGGCAATTGGGGTAATGTAGAACAGCTCCTGTAACAGACCATATTTGGTCTGCCCCAATAATAATTGCTATCTCACGTTCCCCACCATCAAAACTGTCAGCCCAACTACTTAGGTAAGAAATAGGGGATGGTAAAGTTGTAAGCTTTTCCTGACGCATAATGGGACATAAATTAGGAGCAGTCCATGCAGTGATAGTGATTGGATCGGTATAATGATCGGTATTTGATGGATAGGTGTCAACATTACCTCCAAATGAACCAGTTGTCATTGTCTGAGATTGTATAATGGGTAATTGCAACCAATTAGCAAGATTTGATAGGATATAAGTTCTCTTTGAACCATCATCCAAATATACATAAATAGAAAAAAAAGTTGTAGAGTTTTGAGGGTAAACTACTGTTTTGGCAAGTTTGACCAAAACAGAAATATCATCAGCTATGGTAGGCAAAATGGGTGAAATGGAAACGAGGGAATTATTTGAAGTATTATTATTGGTATTACTGTGATAAACAGTATTCCCAGGATTATTTGGTTTAAATGGTTTTATTGTAGGTGGACCCATAGTATGTGGGAATTTACCTGATTGATTTGTGGACCCAGTTAATGGATTTGAACGTGCAGGTCCAGGACCAGAGTGCGAACCACCGGTATTATATTGTTTAAAACTCAATAGGGAGTGGTGCCTTTTACCACAATACCGACAGCTATATGGAGAGGTGCAATCTTTAGTCTTATGGAGACCATAACAATTGGTACACAAGTTGCTAGTCCTCAAAAGGTTAAGTTTACATTCAGCAGATTGTGCCATGAAAACTGAACAGTCCTTAAGTTCATAAGTGTTCTTCCCTTGCAGATAGGGCAACTATATGATGATTGGGGGTTGTCATTAACAACCAATGAGGAAGTTGATGAAGGTTTTGGATTGAAGTTATAAACCTGTAAAGGTTTGAAATTGGGCACATTATTGGTTTTAGATCGGTTATTTCCAGCATTTACAGAGAAATTAATAGATTCTCTAGATTCAAGTTCCTGTCTTACAAATTCTAGAAGATAATCTAAGTTAAAACGATCAACAGGATTATTACATGACCTATTCCATAAAAGGACTACATCAGCTGGTAATTTTTGTAATAATAGAGGTTCCAAAAGTAATGACGTGAGATCAAGCAGAGGTGATATTTTCGATTTTGATTCAGCAGGAATAGGTTCTATTGAACCAGTTTGAATTTCATGTGCTAAATATCGAATTTCACACAAATCACCTTCAAATGTATCCATTGCGTTTCGAAAACATTTGATGTCCCCTTCCTTAACAGGTAATAATTGACATAAATGGCTGGAATACATTCCCATGAGTAAATGCGGATTCCCAAAACGCCATTGTAGTATCTCAATTGCTGCCTTGTAATTTATTGAAGTAGCAGACATACCATGCGAAGCATCTATTGTATCACCTTGCAACCCATTACGCAAGTAAATAAATTTTTGTACATCACTCAGGCCAGGCCTGTCATGTATTAAAGCCCGGAATTGATCCCAAAAGGGACGTTAATTTAAGTATTCTCCATCAAAAGTAGGTGGAGCAATTTTGGGTAAATTTCGGGTTGGGTCATCTACTCTAACACTGTCAGATATAACACTATGATTATGTTCTAGTGAATAATTATCTAAACGCGTTAACATACGCCATGATTTAAATATAACTTCATCTGCACTACGAAAATATGGGCCTGAAGTGTTATCTTTAAAACCCAAATTTATTAACTCAGAATCAATACGAATCAGAGTGTCCTGTTGACGTTCTACTAGGTGGGAAGAAATATCTTTTAAAAACATTCAGTAAGGGCGGCGTCGAGTGAGGTGAATTCGCCGCCCCTCTAAAGGACGCAGTCTACATAGAGGACGCGTAGTTACTGCGAAAACGGTGTTCCCCCCCCATTCCACCTATTTCCAGCCGTACGATTTTCTCGATTTTTCGAGGGGGGACGCGTAATGCCAAAAAAATAAGATTCTTCAGAGCTTTTAGCGAATCTATCGTTTTGACGGACATGACGGACAATTTTCTGGTTTTTTTGTCTTTTTTTCACTAGGACTCTTAAAAAACCTCTATTTGACGCATCCATAGACACCGAGAATCGAAAGAGGGGGTCTAAATTAGACGTTTCCACATCTTGGAATACCCCGCCTCCGGGCTTGTTTTCCGTCTATTGTCCGTCAAAGTTGAAAAAACGGACAAAATGACTTTGCGGAATCCGCTATAACTCGGCTAATATTAATCGTACGGGGACGAAAGTAACGCGGTTGGAAAGGGGAAGAGTGGTACTACCTTCGTATCGAATGGGGGTAAGATATTTATTAAAATTTCGGGTGGAAAAAAGGGGCCGTAAATTTCTACGTTTTTGTCCGTCTTTTTTCGAAATTTTATTTCCGAAATGTTTAATTTGACAACGCGGGTAGGATTCCACTAATTCTTTTTTGAAACTCGTAGAAGACCATTGGGGCTACGTTCCTATCGAGTGGGGGTACAAAAAATATGTCAACAATAGGGGCCAAAGAGGGCAAGAATATGTAAAATAGTTTTTATCGAATAATTTTTTATTTTTCACTTTAGTTGGTTAAGGTACATTTTATACAGTCAATATCGATACGGGGAATTCAAATATGCTATCGGTTTTGCTCCGCGGACGCTATTAAAAAAATGAGGGCCAAAAATAAAATTTCGCCCTTCAAACTTGCTTCGCGGGAAATCGTCTAGCTCGAAAACTACTTAACTTACGGGAGATTTGTTTACACAGACTTATAGTGCGTTAAATTATCTATCTAACAGCGTTAGTTACAGCGCATTAGCTTTAATACAACTGCTGCGGCAGACGATCGTGTGAAATAAAATATTTAAAAAAAGGGACGAAAATTTTTTTTTTTTTAATAAATCGCTACTCTATGATAGTTTAGCTCTTTGCGCCAAAACTACCTGTAAAATGTAGCAAATTAACTCCGCTATCTTTTTTCTTAACATTTATAATTAAAATTACGAATTTTAAGGGTCGAAAAATATCGCGTAATTTTGGCCCTTTTTTTCATTTTTTTTTGGGGCCAAAAATGACCCCTTCTCAAAAGATAGAAAAAAAAATTACGGCAAAGAATATACCAATTTTATTGAATTTGGACCATCAGAACCGAAGTTAGAGCGATTTTAGTGAAAAAATAAAAAAAATTTTTTTACAAAAAAATAAGAATGGTCAATATTGGATTTCGTACCCACGAACTTAGGTTTCATTAACATGATTGATAACCACTAGACTACGTGACCAATATAATTTGAAATTTTCGAGTGACTATTTTTAAACATCAATAACTTCGGTTCTATTGGGCCGTTTGATCTGAATCTTTTTTCATTGGATAGAGGATAGATTGTAGTGTGGGAAATAGGATACAACTTGGGAAAAGACGCATGTGCACTTAGTGCAAAATGCACTTAAATAGTGGACATTTTTTCGATATTTCAAACACTATTATTTCCAGTTCTATTCATCGTAGAATGTTATTACTTGGGTTAAAATGTAGTTTGGAGTGATTTCTAACTATAATCTTAACATTTGTTTATCTTTCTATGTCTATAAAGTGACTTAAAATGTCCATGAATATGGTCCAAAATCGCAAATGTCGCGATTTATTAAATTGGATTTTTGACACTTTTAGCGACTGACACTTGATCATGCACCATCGTAGATCGGTAGAGAATAGACATAAGTGTGTTAAATAGGAACCACCTTTAGGATCCGCTAAAGTGCACTTGTGCAAATATGTGTGCAAATGTGCAATTTTTTTTAATAAGGTCAAATGGTGTATTATTGGGTTCTTTTCGTTGCAGATAATTTATTTTCATATTAATAATATGTTGTATGGACCTTACTGAGCGCATTAGGAGTATGTGTACAAATAACCGGTCCTTATAAGGGTTCAATTGTATAAATTAATAATAAATAAGGTTGTAATATTCTAAAAACCAGTGTGATCTTAAATGAACTTTAAACAATAAATAGTAGAGATCAGATAACAAATGGACCACACAATTTATTAAAAGACTCGCACCTCTTTGGACTTAATATATGGCTTCAATTTTATTCAACAGTAGATATTTGGGGGAAGTTAGATAAACTGCATTTATGCAGTGAATCTAACTTCCCCCTTCATGATATAATATACCAAAGACACACTCTTTGGAGGACCTGTTGTTTACAATGTAGACTTTGTTCAACCTAAACAACTTAAGTCAGATTAACAATATTATCCTGTAAAATTTCTAAGCAATGACTGGTATGAAAAATGCTGATCTTCGAACTATGGTTCTGTAATTAAGTTTTATTACTTCAACTTTTATACGGATTTACCAGTGAAAGAAACCTAGAATCCATTATCACAATGTAACAGTATCAATAACCATATCTATTCTATGTAGATCATAAGAGAGACATCCTTGATTCATATATTATAATTTCCGAGCTGAAATGTTTCGGTGACTATAACTTACAGGCTTCGTATTATGTACAAACGACTGAGTAGTATATATTAATATTACTGGGTTACCGGTATATAGAACGAGTGTAGACTGGAAGCGAAAATATATTACATACAATTTCGAGTAATATAAAATTAACGAGTCCAGTTCGTCTCCCCTCGTGTAATTCGACGCATACCCCCCCCCCCCCCCCCTCCACACTTTTTCCTTTACCTCGTGGTCTTTCTCTAAGTATAACTTCATTTTGGGTCCACCTTGGTGGGAAGAAACATCTTTTAAAAACATTCAGTAAGGGCGGCGTCGAGTGAGGTGAATTCGCCGCCCCTCTAAAGGACGCAGTCTACATAGAGGACGCGTAGTTACTGCGAAAACGGTGTTCCCCCCCCATTCGACCTATTTCCAGCCGTACGATTTTCTCGATTTTTCGAGGGGGGACGCGTAATGCCAAAAAAATAAGATTCTTCAGAGCTTTTAGCGAATCTATCGTTTTGACGGACATGACGGACAATTGTCTGGTTTTTTTGTCTTTTTTTCACTAGGACTCTTAAAAAACCTCTATTTGACGCATCCAGAGACACCGAGAATCGAAAGAGGGGGTCTAAATTAGACGTTTCCACATCTTGGAATACCCCGCCTCCGGGCTTGTTTTCCGTCTATTGTCCGTCAAAGTTGAAAAAACGGACAAAATGACTTTGCGGAATCCGCTATAACTCGGCTAATATTAATCGTACGGGGACGAAAGTAACGCGGTTGGAAAGGGGAAGAGTGGTACTACCTTCGTATCGAATGGGGGTAAGATATTTATTAAAATTTCGGGTGGAAAAAAGGGGCCGTAAATTTCTACGTTTTTGTCCGTCTTTTTTCGAAATTTTATTTCCGAAATATTTAATTTGACAACGCGGGTAGGAATCCACTAATTCTTTTTTGAAACTCGTAGAAGACCATTGGGGCTACGTTCCTATCGAGTGGGGGTACAAAAAATATGTCGACAATAGGGGCCAAAAAGGGCCAGAATATGAAAAATAGTTTTTATCGAATAATTTTTTATTTTTTACTTTAGTTGGTTAACGTAGATTCTATTCAGTCAATATCGATACGGGGAATTCAAATATGCTATCGGTTTTGCTCCGCGGACGCTATTAAAAAAATAAGGGCCAAAAATAAAATTTCGCGCTTCAAACTCGCTTCGCGGGAAATCGTCTAGCTCGAAAACTACTTAATTTACGGGAGATTTGTTTACACAGACTTATAGTGCGTTAAATTATCTATCTAACAGCGTTAATTACAGCGCCGAAGCTATTATACAACTGGAGCGGCAGACGATCGTGTGAAATATAATATTTATAAAAAAGGGACGAAAAACGTTTTTTTCTTAATAATCTGCTGTTCTATTATAATTTAGCTCTTTGCGCCAAAACTACCTGTAAAATGTAGCAAATTAACTCCGCTATCTTTTTTCTTAACATTTATAATTAAAATTACGAATTTTAAGGGTCGAAAAATATCGCGTAATTTTGGCCCTTTTTTTCATTTTTTTTTGGGGCCAAAAATGACCCCCTCTCAAAAGATAGAAAAAAAAATTACGGCAAAGAATATACAAATTTTATTGAATTTGGACCATCAGAACCGAAGTTAGAGCGATTTTAGTAAAAAAATAAAAAAATTTTTTTTTACAAAAAAATAAGAATGGTCAATATTGGATTTCGTACCCACGAACTTAGGTTTCATTAACATGATTGATAACCACTAGACTACGTGACCAATATAATTTGAAATTTTCGAGTGACTATTTTTAAACATCAATAACTTCGGTTCTATTGGGCCGTTTGATCTGAATCTTTTTTCATTGGATAGAGGATAGATTGTAGTGTGTGAAATAGGATACAACTTGGGAAAAGACGCATGTGCACTTAGTGCAAAATGCACTTAAATAGTGGACATTTTTTCGATAATTCAAACACTATTATTTCCAGTTCTATTCATCGTAGAATGTTATTACTTGGGTTAAAATGTAGTTTGGAGTGATTTCTAACTATAATCTTAACATTTGTTTATCTTTTTATGTCTATAAAGTGACTTAAAATGTCCATGAATATGGTCCAAAATCGCAAATGTCGCGATTTGTTAAATTGGATTTTTGACACTTTTAGCGACTGACACTTGATCATGCACCATCGTAGATCGGTAGAGAATAGACATAAGTGTGTTAAATAGGAACCACCTTTAGGATCCGCTAAAGTGCACTTGTGCAAATATGTGTGCAAATGTGCAATTTTTTTTAATAAGGTCAAATGGTGTATTATTGGGTTCTTTTCGTTGCAGATAATTTATTTTCATATTAATATGTTGTATGGACCTTACTGAGCGCATTAGGAGTATGTGTACAAATAACCGGTCCTTATAAGGGTTCAATTGTATAAATTAATAATAAATAAGGTTGTAATATTCTAAAAACCAGTGTGATCTTAAATGAACTTTAAACAATAAATAGAGATCAGATAACAAATGGACCACACAATTTATTAAAAAACTCGCACCTCTTCGGACTTAATATATGGCTTCAATTTTATTCAACAGTAGATATTTGGGGGAAGTTAGATAAACTGCATTTATGCAGTGAATCTAACTTCCCCCTTCATGATATAATATACCAAAGACACACTCTTTGGAGGACCTGTTGTTTACTATGTAGACTTTGTTCAACCTAAACAACTTAAGTCAGATTAACAATATTATCCTGTAAAATTTCTAAGCAATGACTGGTATGAATAATGCTGATCTTCGAACTATGGTTCTGTAATTAAATTTTATTACTTCAACTTTTATACGGATTTACCAGTGAAAGAAACCTAGAATCCATTATCACAATGTAACAGTATCAATAACCATATCTATTCTATGTAGATCATAAGAGAGACATCCTTGATTCATATATTATAATTTCCGAGCTGAAATGTTTCGGTGACTATAACTTACAGGCTTCGTATTATGTACAAACGACTGAGTAGTATATATTAATATTAATGGGTTACCGGTATATAGAACGAGTGTAGACTGGGAGCGAAAATATATTACATACAATTTCGAGTAATATAAAATTAACGAGTCCAGTTCGTCTCCCCTCGTGTCATTCGACGCATACCCCCCCCCCCCCCCCCCCCCTCCACACTTTTCCCTTTACCTCGTGGTCTTTCTTTAAGTATAACTTCATTTTGGGTCCACCTTGGTGGGAAGAAATATCTTTTAAAAACATTCAGTAAGGGCGGCGTCGAGTGAGGTGAATTCGCCGCCCCTCTAAAGGACGCAGTCTACATAGAGGACGCGTAGTTACTGCGAAAACGGTGTTCCCCCCCCATTCGACCTATTTCCAGAGGTACGATTTTCTCGATTTTTCGAGGGGGGACGCGTAATGCCAAAAAAATAAGATTCTTCAGAGCTTTTAGCGAATCTATCGTTTTGACGGACATGACGGACAATTGTCTGGTTTTTTTGTCTTTTTTTCACTAGGACTCTTAAAAAACCTCTATTTGACGCATCCAGAGACACCGAGAATCGAAAGAGGGGGTCTAAATTAGACGTTTCCACATCTTGGAATACCCCGCCTCCGGGCTTGTTTTCCGTCTATTGTCCGTCAAAGTTGAAAAAACGGACAAAATGACTTTGCGGAATCCGCTATAACTCGGCTAATATTAATCGTACGGGGACGAAAGTAACGCGGTTGGAAAGGGGATGAGTGGTACTACCTTCGTATCGAATGGGGGTAAGAGATTTAATAAAATTTCGGGTGGAAAAAGGGGCCGTAAATTTTTACGTTTTTGTCCGTCTTTTTTCGAAATTTTATTTCCGAAATGTTTAATTTGACAACGCGGGTAGGATTCCACTAATTCTTTTTTGAAACTCGTAGAAGACCATTGGGGCTACGTTCCTATCGAGTGGGGGTACAAAAAATATGTTGACAATAGGGGCCAAAAAGGGCCAGAATATGAAAAATAGTTTTTATCGAATAATTTTTTATTTTTCACTTTAGTTGGTTAAGGTACATTTTATATGGTCAATATCGATACGGGGAATTCAAATATGCTATCGGTTTTGCTCCGCGGACGCTATTAAAAAAATGAGGGCCAATATTAAAATTTCGCGTTTCAAACTCGCTGCGCGGGAACACGTCTAGCTCGAAAACTACTCAACGTCTGGGAAACGTATTTAAACATTATTATAGAGCGTTAAATTATCTATCTTTCAGCGTTAGTTACAACGCCGTAGCTATTATACAACTGGAGCGGCAGACAATCGTGTGAAATAAAATATTTATAAAAGGGACGAAAAAAAAATTTTTTTTCTTAAAATCGCTAATCCATTATAATTTAGCGTATTGCGCCAAAAGTATTTTTAAATTGTAGCAAATTACCTCCGCTATCTTTTTTCTTAACATTTATAATTAAAATTACGAATTTTAAGGGTCGAAAAATGTCGCGTAATTTTGGCCCTTTTTTTCATTTTTTTTTGGGGCCAAAAATGACCCCCTCTTAAAAGATAGAAAAAAAAATTACGGCAAAGAATATACCAATTTTATTGAATTTGGACCATCAGAACCGAAGTTAGAGCGATTTTAGTGAAAAAATAAAAAAAAATTTTTTTACAAAAAAATAAGAATGGTCAATATTGGATTTCGTACCCACGAACTTAGGTTTCATTTAACCCTTTGCACACGGCTTAATAAACTTGCATTGATCTCAAATCCGGCAGATTTTATAAAAATGAGCTATAATTTAGAACGTGTTAGAAATCAAATTATTACACTGTATTATTAAAATGAACTATAATAATGTAATAAATTATTTATAATTTATCAATTTTAACTAAATCATTAACTAATTTACTTATTAATGAGTTTATATTTATTTTATAAAAATTTTTTTTTTAAATTTTCATTTTATATTTTTTTTCATTTTCGAAATTTAATTTTTATTTTAATTGTATAAAAATCAATGATATGTCATATTTGTATATTTAACAGATGGTTTATCAAACGTATAAACAATACGATGTATAGACCATTATACAGAATAGTCCATTTTATTATAAAACAATCCTAAAGGTACTTATGGTAATTCTCGAAACAAGCACCCATATGTAATGTAGGTTTGTCAGGACAACTGCCACACTGATAACGTGATTCCGAAACCCTAGTGCGACTGCCACTTGGAACTTGACTTCGGCACCACTTGCAAGGTCGACTTGGCCGTGGTCGAGTAGAAGTGGGTGGAATTTTTTCCAAGGAATGCTGTTGAGATATTCGATATGTTGGGTTTCTAGGTTGGCTGAGTTTCAGAAGCAATTCTACAAGAAGAAGTTGATAGTCATTGAAGTTTTTATGAACCAGTTTTGGTGGTAAATATATTTTCGCTAGAATAAATCCATTTACAACTCCCAGACGCTGCATTAGGTGTACTCCTAACTTCTTTGGCCATACAAACGATTTACGGTGACACTTCACGGGAGCCAACATCTGGTCAATTCTGTCAGTTCCGTTCATAGTTGTGTTATAGTCTTCAATAGCCGAAGGTTTCTTGTAGCTAATGTTTTCATGTTCTTGTGTTATTCTTTGTTTATCTACTGTGCCAGCAACGTGCACTGAACTTATTACATATACATCCCTTTTATCAACAAATTTTACAAGTAAAATGTCATCCTTTCGGGTAAATTCAGATGTTATAGGATGCATCTTGAAAGCTTTCAGTTCTGGAGGCACTCCTCTACCGGGTTTTATCGTTCCGAGAGACAAGGTGTTATTCTTGAGAAGGAAAGTCACGAGTCGTAGACTTTGAAACCAATTATCTCTGTTACTTGAAAGCCTTTGTTCAGAAGGTGCGATCTATGTAGAATGTGTACAACAATTTTTTCAGAAACTGTGAGATCATCAGTGTCCAAATCAGCACACCACTCTTCTGTGCCCTCCCTTCCACAATAAATTTCAATATCAAACGTATATCCACTCTTACTTTCATTCAGAGAGAAACCTTTTATGCCAAACCTTGCTCTTTTCTTTGGTATATACTGTTTCATATACAATCTACCCTTGTGTAGAAGTAAAAACTCATCAATACTCCCTACACCTTCAATAAGGTATGTTGATTGGACTTTCTCTCGAAGAAGTTGAATTAGTGGTTCAATCTTCTTCATTTTCTCAGGGATTACCGGATCGTAACTTGCAAATCTAATGTTAGACAAAATAAGACTAAATTTGTCCCGTGACAATGTATCATTTCGGGTGAAAAACGGAATATGAGTATAAACATTTGTACTCCAGTAATCGCGTACCATTACTTTTTTTACTGCACTCATAACCAACAGCATTGCAAACACCTTTTTGATATCATTAGAAGTAACATCAGTCCACTGTACAGTGTGTTTACGCTTTCCAAATCTATTCAATTCACTGTAATTCCGTTTCTTTGCGCGACTGTTAGTCCATTCAGCAATTTTCGAGAATAATTCTTCGTCCAGAATTTTTAGTGCAAATTCAGCTGCATATTCTGGAACAGCAACTTGTATTCCGGTAGGCTTGTAGTCGGTTTGACCTCTGTAATATGGCAAGTCTGACTTTCGTTTATCAGTATCAGGTACCGCAACGCCCCAACCAGAATTGATTGGATATATTGGATGCAGCGGTACTGGGAGGGCAGTGGATGGAGTTGAACTGGGAAGGGGATCTCCTTCAGCTTCACTTTCGTCAGCTGAAGATTCAGAAGCAGAACTGATTGATGATACATCTTCGTCGTTGTCTTCATCTGTACTACTGTCAAAGCCATATCGTCTGACTGGCAAAGCTATTCTACGTGGACGTTTTGCATATCTGTCTAATATAGACATTGCTTCCGCATTGCATATACTGTAGGTTTACAAATAAAATAAAATGTACCCTATATTCCTAAATAAATAACAAATTATAGACAAGCTGACAAGTAAGTTTCAGAGAAATTAAGTACAAAATAATATTTCAAAATAAATCCATCCATTCATAAAATAAAATGTACAAACAGATCAGAAACTGGCTGGTTTCAACTGTGAACTAATCAATATAAATATCACTAATACAGTAACAAACAAAATAATAATAATACAAAGTATCTGAGAACATCCATTATCAAAAACGTTATTTATTTAGCAACTATGGTGTGTAAATGCAATAGCTTGCTGCCATGAAATATCTTCTCGTAATACACAATATGTGAATGTAATGAATGGGCTTACTATAATAATACTAATATATATTACTACTAGTAATATAGGAGACCATTACAACAATACCACGAACAAAATGACCAATGAGAGATCACCTAGGTAAGTTATTATTGTCTAAAGAGAGTTCCGGCTATAATATACTGCAATGAATTCAGATCCGGCTGCTGCTCCCCTCTAGAACGTTTCAATAAACCTGCAACGGGCACCGCCCGTTTGCCGGAGGTCCAGTGACGGGCACCGCCCGTCTGCCGTGTGCAAAGGGTTAATGCAGAATTCCAAGCCGATTGACCGAATTTCCGTTGTCGATTTTCCTTTCAACAATTTTTGGCAATTATTACTCTACTCACAATCCAAGATTAACTATTCAAAAACTTTTCACTAAAAGTACTCGTGCATTCGAGCTATACTTATTGGATAAACGTACGCACATATCCACCCTAATACTTCCTAACCTAAAGGCAGGTTCTATAGCTTCTCACATATTTAAATATTATTATATAACATCAGAAAGGCGTGGTTCCATCCCTTAAAGAGGATCATGGATGCAAATATCTGCTGATTAATCCCAAAAATAAAACGGTAACCTGTTCTATTGACTTTAGTTTATTGTTTTAGTTGGAAAAACGTGCCACTGTAACCTGCTCCTTTCCCTTAATTGATCATTGAATATTGAGACGAGATATTTATTCGCCGAGATGGGATTTGCGTCCAGATTCCCTCCCTGACTCAATAAAATACCGGGTATCATTACAATATATACAATGATGGCGGTAATAGTGGAGGATTCCACAGAACGGATTATTAATAATTGGCATTCTTCACGGTAACAACTTTGTTGGATAAACATTGCCCCGGTGTGGGCTGCTCAGCTGTATCGATGGTTTCAATCGACAGGTCGTTGCTTTTCTTTACAATGAATCTTCTTTTCGATTTCTTTTAAATCAGCAGGAACTATGACTTCAGTATAACTTATATAACTAATTGACAGTGTCTAAACATTGCATTATAATCCCCCCACGGCGATAACATTTATCATTGTGATTGTCTATTAGTATCTTCCATGTATACACCATGTCCCAGAATATAGTGTCGTTATTCAGGTACCTGCCCCCCCCCCCCCCTAATTTTTCTACAAATCTTAATGAGATTGCATGAAATTGAAACAGAGATAGTTTCACCTCCCTCCTCCTTGCTGGGTGAGCCAGAATTTTTTATTTTCGCTCTCAGTCTTTAGCTACAAGCGTTTATAAAAAGTGTCTCCGATGATATTTCACCAGTTACACTCCTGATATTCTTCAACCTTATAGTGATTTATTGGTACTGATGGAAAGCTGGCCATGTAAGGATTCCAAATATGTAACATAATCTGAATTTGGTTGGGGAATAAGCTGAGATATGAGCGTCAAAAGTTGCATGGTGTTGCTTCTGCATGAGGCTATTTTATTCTATTAAATAAAAATACCATATTCTAGAACATTTTGTTTATTTATGAATAGCTACATAATAGTAATTACATAGATATTACATTGTTGCCCAGCTACGTATGGAATAAACAAAATGTTCTAGAATATGGTATACCATATTTATGCGCGCCTTCTTATTTAACTAATCAAGGAGATGATCGATGAAGCTGACCCTGAGGGTGATGGTGAGATTAACGAGGCAGAATTTCTTATAATAATGAAGAAAACTAATCTCTATTAGCGAAAGATGAAGTTTTTTATAATACGATAGATAATAATAATATTATAAATATTACTGTATGAAGATTATGGATTTTTACAATATATTTAATAGAATATGTTACATTAATTAAATAGAATAAATGGCCTGCAGGTGAAGCAAATACATGTAACATTCGAATGCCCATTTCTCAGGTGTTTCCCAACCAAATTCAAATATTTTTACATGTTTGGATTCCTTGTATGGGCAGATTTCTATTGGTACCATCGATTCCCCGTACTTAGTTCCAATTTAAGCCTCATGCAAATTTAGTTCCAATGGAAACGAATTTAGTTCCAATTTTGGCGAATTTAGTTTCAATTTAGGCGAACTTAGTTCCAATAACTAGAGAAAAACGAAAACGAATTTAGTTCCAATATAAGCGAATTTAGTTCCAATGGATGCGAATTTAGTTCCAATGGATGCGAATTTAGTTCCAATTTAGGCGAACTTAGTTCCAATAACTAGAGAAAAACGAAAACGAATTTAGTTCCAATGTATGCGAACTTAGTTCCAATGCATGCGAATTTAGTTCCAATGGATGCGAATTTAGTTCCAATGGATGCGAACTTAGTTCCAATGGATGCGAATTTAGTTCAAATGGATGCGAATTTAGTTCCAATTGATGCGACCTTAGTTCCAATGTTTCAGGTGTGGGGCGAGCCACGTAGTTGGCGAAGAATCTGTTTAATCTACTAGGTGGATGGTTAAATAACAATTGTAAATAACTAACCCAAAATGCTCAACCAACGCCCAACCTCCTAACCAAAACAATCTTATCCCAAAAAACACCCAAGCTCTTAACCCAAACAACGCCCAACCTCCTAAACCAAACAACGCCGATCTACCTAAACCGAAACAACTGGTAAATATTGTATTTGGTGTGAAAATGGCACAATGTGCATGACTTGAGTATATAATACTACGGTAGCACGAACTTAGTTCCAATCGCACATTTTCAAAGGCGAACTTAGTTCCAATTGAAACGAATTTAGTTCCAAAATAAATTTTATAAAGGGAACTTAGTTCCAATCGAGGCGAACTTAGTTCCAATCCCAGATTATCAAAACGAACTTAGTTCCAATGCATGCGAACTTAGTTCCAATGCATGCGAATTTAGTTCCAATGCATGCGAATTTAGTTCCAATGGATACGAACTTAGTTCCAATGTTTCAATCGTGGGGCTAGCCACGCAGTAGGCGAAGCCTATTGCGTATTTCCACTATTTCAGGTGGGTCAGGGTCAACAATAATTGCAAATAATTATAAAACCCTTCTCATTTTTTATAAACTAATTATTATTAATGAATTAAAAGTATAATTACATATTATGATATATTTATTAATCATGAGTATACTGATACTGACTGACTGAGTCTGTAGTAGTATATACTCAAGTCATGCACATTGTGCCATTTTCACACCAAATACAATAGCAGTTCTTTGGGTTAGGTGGATGGGCGTTATTTGGGTTAGGAGGTTGGGCGTAGTTTGGGTTAAGAGCTTGGGCATTGTTTTTTACTATGAATATCATTATAAATGAATAAATATAATTGGGTTAAATTTAATTGTTTGGGTTAATTAAGAGGTTCTGAGTTGTTTGAGATAAGATTGTTTTGGTTAGGAGGTTGGGCGTTTTGGGTTAGTTATTTACAATTATTATTTACCCATCCACCTAATAGTGGCATTAAACTGATTCTTCGCCAACTACGTGGCTCGCCTCACACCTGAAACATTGGAACTAAATTCGCTTCCATTGGAACTAAATTCGCACGCATTGGAACTAAATTCGCATCCATTGGAACTAAGTTCGCATGCATTGGAACTAAGTTCGCATGCATTGGAACTAAATTCGTTTTCGTTTTTCTCTAGTTATTGGAACTAAGTTCGCCTAAATTGGAACTAAATTCGCCAAAATTGGAACTAAATTCGTTTCCAATGGAACTAAATTCGCATGAGGCTTAAATTTGAACTAAGTACGGGGAATCAATACTACAGACTCAGTCAGTCAGTATCAGTATACTCATGATTAATATATATTTCAGAATGGGTAATTATACATTTAATTCATTAGTAATTATTCGTTTTTTATAAATGACAGAAGGGTTTTACAATTATTTACAATTATTGTTGACCCTGACCCACCCCAAATAGTGCCAATACGCAATAGGCTTCGCCTACTACGTGGCTATCCCCACGATTGAAACATTGGAACTAAGTTCGTACCCATTGGAACTAAATTCGCTTCCATTGGAACTAAATTCGCATGCATTGGAACTAAATTCGCATCCATTGGAACTAAGTTCGTTTTGATATTCTGGGATTGGAACTAAGTTCGCCTCGATTGGAACTAAGTTCGCTTTGTAAGATTTATTTTGGAACTAAATTCGTTTCAAATAGAACTAAGTTCGCCTCGATTGGAACTAAGTTCGCTTTGTAAGATTTATTTGGGAACTAAATTCGTTTCAATTGGAACTAAGTTCGCTTTATAAAATTTATTTTGGAACTAAATTCGTTTCAATTGGAACTAAGTTCGCCTTTGAAAAAGTGCGATTGGAACTAAGTTCGTGCTACCGTACCATCAAATCACTATAAGGTTGAAGAATGATTGCACTGTGACCGGAGACGTCTTTTTCAAACTGTTGAGGATTATCTATTGGTAATTATTAAGATATTTTAAGCATTGATTACAGGCAAATATCAATTATTTAATGAACTATAACTTATAGGATCAATGCTTACTAGAACTAAATTATAATGCGTTCAAATAATAATTCACGAAGAATACAATACTTGTAACGGTGCTGAATTGAATCTCCAATGGATATACATTGTATATTCATAAATATACATAAATATACATTGTATATACATAAATATACATTGTATAATATACATAAATATACATTGTATATACATAAATATACATTGTATATACATAAATATACATTGTATATACATAAATATACATTGTAGATACATAAATATACATTGTATATACATAAATATACATTGTATATACATAAATATACATTGTATATACATAAATATACATTGTAGATACATAAATATACATTGTATATACATAAATATACATTGTATATACATAAATATACATTGTATATACATAAATATACATTGTATATACATAAATATACATTGTATATACATAAATATACATTGTATATACATAAATATACATTGTATATACATAAATATACATTGTATATACATAAATATACATTGTAACATTGTATATACATAAATATACATTGTATATACATAAATATACATTGTATATACATAAATATACATTGTATATACATAAATATATATTGTATATACATAAATATACATTGTATATACATAAATATACATTGTATATACATAAATATACATTGTAACATTGTATATACATAAATGTACATTGTACCATTGTATATACATAAATATACATTGTAACATTGTATATACATAAATATACATTGTATATACATAAATATACATTGTATATACATAAATATACATTGTATATACATAAATATACATTGTAACATTGTATATACATAAATATACATTGTATATACATAAATATACATTGTATATACATAAATATACATTGTATATACATAAATATACATTGTATATACATAAATATACATTGTATATACATAAATATACATTGTATATACATAAATATACATTGTATATACATAAATATACATTGTATATACATAAATATACATTGTAACATTGTATATACATAAATATACATTGTATATACATAAATATACATTGTAACATTGTATATACATAAATATACATTGTATATACATAAATATACATTGCATATACATAAATATATATTGTATATACATAAATATACATTGTATATACATAAATATACATTGTATATATATAAATATACATTGTATATACATAAATATACATTGTATATACATAAATATACATTGTAACATTGTATATACATAAATATACATTGTATATACATAAATATACATTGTATAAACATAAATATACATTGTATATACATAAATATACATTGTATATACATAAATATACATTGTATATACATAAATATATATTGTATATACATAAATATACATTGTATATACATAAATATACATTGTATATACATAAATATATATTGTATATACATAAATATACATTGTATATACATAAATATACATTGTATATACATAAATATACATTGTAACATTGTATATACATAAATATACATTGTATATACATAAATATACATTGTATATACATAAATATACATTGTATATACATAAATATACATTGTAACATTGTATATACATAAATATACATTGTAACATTGTATATACATAAATATACATTGTATATACATAAATATACATTGTATATACATAAATATACATTTTAACATTGTATATACATAAATATATATTGTATATACATAAATATACATTGTAACATTGTATATACATAAATATACATTGTATATACATAAATATACATTGTATAAACATAAATATACATTGTATATACATAAATATACATTGTAACATTGTATATACATAAATATACATTGTAACATTGTATATACATAAATATACATTGTATATACATAAATATACATTGTAACATTGTATATACATAAATATACATTGTATATACATAAATATACATTATATATACATAAATATACATTGTAACATTGTATATACATAAATATACATTGTATATACATAAATATACATTGTAACATTGTATATACATAAATATACATTGTATATACATCAATATACATTGTATATACATCAATATACATTGTATATACATAAATATACATTGTAACATTGTATATACATAAATATACATTGTATATACATAAATATACATTGTATATACATAAATATATATTGTATATACATAAATATACATTTTATATACATAAATATACATTGTAACATTGTATATACATAAATATACATTGTATATACATAAATATACATTGTATATACATAAATATACATTGTATATACATAAATATACATTGTATATACATAAATATACATTGTATATACATAAATATACATTGTATATACATCAATATACATTGTATATACATAAATTTACATTGTAACATTGTATATACATAAATATACATTGTAACATTGTATATACATAAATATACATTGTAACATTGTATATACATAAATATACATTGTATATACATAAATATATATTGTATATACATAAATATACATTGTATATACATAAATATACATTGTAACATTGTATATACATAAAAATACATTGTATATACATAAAAATACATTGTATATACATAAATATACATTGTAACATTGTATATACATAAATATACATTGTATATACATAAATATACATTGTATATACATAAATATACATTGTATATACATAAATACAACCAAATACAACCAAACCCCAGTATATGTAAATCTGTTTATGAACAATACACTTGCTGCTTTCTCTTTGTTCGTGTTAGAAAATTTAGCATCACAAGCAACAAATCATTCATTGACTTCAAATTCACACAGTCAGGCAAATTAATTGAGGCATTCTGGAATTTTTTTTTACAAAAACTGTGAAAAATTCCAGAATCATGATTACAAAAAGAAGGTTAGTTTTAGGTTAGTTTAAATACTCTCTCTTTAAATACTCTTCACAAAGAGTTTGTAGAAGGTGCTTTTTCAGATATTAAATTTAGTGCAGAAATGATTGTGAAACCTATAGAAATTGGTTTTGCTGCAGATAAGTTAGTTAAGGGTAAAGCGACTGGTCCTGATAACTTATCAAGTGAGCATTATTTACATAGTCCTTATAATTTAAAAGTTCACTTAGCCAATCTATTTACGATGATTAATGTGCATGGATATATTCCGCCTGGTGTATTAGTTAGTAACATGATTCCCCTTGTAAAGGACAAGAACGATGACATAACCAGCGTCGATAATTATAGGGGTATCGCTATTTCTACGGTATATAGCAAAGTATTAGAATTGGTTTACTTAGAACGTTTCTGTGATAAGTTATTTACATCGGATTCACAATTTGGTTTTAAGAAAGGCTCAGGGACTGATTTGTGTATTTTTACACTTAAAGAAATGGTACAGTATTACCTGGATAATGATAGTGCTGTGTATGTTTGTTTTATTGACAGTTCGAAAGCCTACGATTTAGTTAATCACTACACGTTATTTCGGAAACTGATAAATAGGGGTGTTCCGTTATTTTATATTAGGGTATTATGTATGTGGTATAGATCACAGGTTCTTTTTGTAAAATGGGGGGAGTGCATATCAGAGAGTTTTCAGGTTTCAAATGGTACGAAACAGGGTGGGATATTATCGCCGTACCTGTATAGTGTGTATATAGATGACCTAAGTAAGGAACTTTCTAATTCGGGGATAGGGTGTCAAATGTCAGGGGTCCGTATTAATAATTTAATGTACGCGGATGACTTAGCGATATGTTCGAATTCGATTAATGGGTTACAAAAGTTACTTCATATTTTTGAATCGTACGCATTAGAGCATTGTATAAAAGTAAATTGTAAGAAAACCAGGTGCTTATTTTATTTTCCAAAATGTGCGAAGAATACAGATGTCGGTCAGGTTACAATTAATGGTCTTAATATTGAAGTAGTGTCAGAGGTAAAGTACTTAGGGCACATCCTGTGTAGCTCTACCGATGATGATTTTGATATTTACAATCAACTTCGTAGTTTTTATAGGCGTGCGAATATTATAATTAGGAAATTCGGGGGGTGCTCAGTTACGGTAAAAATTAAATTATTTCGTAGTTTTTGTACCCAGGTATACTGTAATTATCTGTGGGCCAGGTCAAATTATTCTAGTATGGTGCATAATAAGTTTAGGGTAGCGTATAATAATACAGCAAGGAGGTTATTCAAATTTCCATGGGGGTGCAGTGCTTCGTATATGTTTGGTAGCCTGGGGTTACCAAAGTTTATTCATATTAGATCGGGGTCTATAACGTCTTTTTTAGGCCGTGCCTATAGTTGCCCGAATAGCCTCGTACAGGCAACTATTATGACCACTTGCTGCCATAGTAGAATCATGGGGATGTCTGTTTTAAGAAATTGGGTTGAATAATGGTCTTATTAATTTATTACGTGTACATACAATTGTGTTTCCTTACTACATTACTTTACTCTACTTTTTGTTTGTACTAGAACTATAGGCCATGTACGTTATGGGACACCAGGGAAACTTGGGGGTCCTGGAATAAACAATTATTATTATTATTAAATGAATAATCTGCTCGAAAAATGCCTTCATTGGTATAAATTTCAATAATAACAGTCTTGAAATCAACTCAACACGAGAGAGCTAAATGAATAATATATTCGAATAGCTGGTTGCTTGCAAGTGGCATATCCTATACGAATATTTTGCTTGAAATATGATCTACACTAGTAATTGCTTATTAGCTTTATGGAATAATGAATGAATGGAGGAGAATTTGATGTATCTGCTGTTTTGTCCATCAGGTAATATGATAGTTTTGGTAGTTTGGTAACAAAAAGGGCCATCAACTTTGATCAACAAAACACGTCAAAGTTGTTGTTTTGTGAGAAGGATCTACTAATCAAATACTTTACATTATTGTAGTTAATTTGTCAATCAATATCACAAAAAGTGCTACATAATAAAACATAAATCAATGTTTTCGCCGTGAGGTCCAGCCAGTGAACAATCTAGTGCTTTGGAGAAAATAAGCATGGTGGACAGCCCATGACTTTCTTGAGACACATCTTTAACATACACTTGCTTTGAAGATGCAGATAATCTCGCGAAAACCATGGTGGATAGGGAGTTGTTGCGGCGCAATTTTGTTGATAAGCCGTCATAGCATTCTAAATTCACGCTGCATTGGGCTTGCCAATTGTGGATTGCATGATGGTGGCAAAATATTTTTGTTAACTCTATTAAACCTTGGGGGGTGTCAATATGACCCTTTCGTGGTTTTTTTGTTATAACTCTGAAACAAACGCAGTTGGGAATATGAAATTGTATTGTATGACTTTTCCTAAAAATCTATTATCTGCCTAATAGTGAAAACCGTTTTCAAAAATATTGAGAGGTTTTCGAGTTATGGCACCATATTTTAACACTACTTTTGGCACTTTTTTTGAGACGTTTTTTAAAAATTTCATTTCATTAAATATGATTTGCATCTCTATTTTTGATTTACACCTGTTTTTTGGTGATTGTAATTAGATGGATTTCATATAAATAAATTTAGAAATTTCCAATTTGTTTTTTTCGGCGGGTGCCAAATTTTGGTGCCAGCACCAAATTTTGAAATATGTCAATTTTGCAAATTGATTGTTTGAACCTGCTTTTTGCATAATAGGGGTTATTTGGGGTTCTGGATTCGATGGAATATATAATACAAGTTGCGCCAGGCATATCAAACTTGTATTTTTTCGGTGCTGTGTGCAAAATTTGGTGCCAGCACGAAATTTTGAAAATCTATTCAATAGTTTAATTGCTTGTGACAACTTATTTCCCGCGTTTCAGAAGTTTATTGCGGTTCTGAATTCAATGGAATAAATAATTATCTAACTAGACACCTCAAACTTGTATTATTTGGAAGTGGGTGCATAATTTGGTGTTAGCACTAAATTTTGAAAACCATCAAATACCGGTATATCAATTGATTGTTTCACCCTGTCTCTTGCGTTATACGGGTTTGTGAGTGTTCAGAATTCAATGGAATAAGTAAAAATTGCATAACAGTTTTTTCAAACTTGTATTTTTCGCCGGTGGGTGAAAATTGTTGTGACAGCACCAAATATTTTAAAATAAGCAATTTGATCAATAAATCACAAACTTGTACTTTTTGGTGATGCCATATTACGCCGAAAAATACGTGTAGCAATTATCTGGCAAATTAGTTCCATTAGAATCAGCGTCCCTGAAAACCTATAAATGTGAATTTATGGCATCGTATAAGTGAATTAAAAATCTTGTGTTCAAACCGAAAAGTGCTGGTTACTTTTTTTTTTCATTTTTTTTTGCCTACGTAGAGGTCTAAAACAACCATTTATAGTAATTAGATCAATTTTAAATATTTTCCAACAGATTTTGCGCCCCAGAAAACCTGTATTAAAAAACAATTAGCCGAAAATTGTACCTTTCAAATTTAATGAAAATTGTTTACTGCTTGTAATTTTAGTGCTGCAATGTAACCACCCCAGTACATCTTTTTGAAAATTTTTTTCGGTCGGATTCAGACTAGTGAAATGTACGTTTTCGTTGAAATTTTTAGATTTTAGAGGGAGGTGGGGTGGTCAATATGACCCCCCCCCCCCCCTCCCCGGTATTTGTAGAACATTTTATAGCCCGGTACTAATAGGGATAAGCCAGCATCTCAATGTGCAGCTTCAATACAGCAGGCCAATTATAGATATAGATATGAATTTTAACAAATTAGTGCAATTCCAAAATCCAAATAGAATAATTATACTGTGTCTTTAAGATTATATAATCAGTCATTGCCTGATTAGGAGGTTCATAAAACGAATCAAGAGGTGGAAAAAATATACGCAACATATTATTGTGTTATTCTTAGGTTACGTTAGATTTTTAGGTTAGCAATTTAGAATTGAAAGTAAAATAGGCCTAGTTAGCAAGGATTCGATTTAATCATCATTATTATTTAATTCCTGTTCCTCCTATCTCAATATAGGAGGAGCGGTGATATTTATAGGCACCGAACCACATTATTAACGCTATACTTAATAATGGCATAAAACAAACCTGTAACAATTATGTGAGTTGTAAAAACTGCATTATCTGTAGTAATGCTAATATATACAATATGTGTGGTGATTAAAGTATAACGTATGGAACAGTGAGTTAATGGATAGTAGTCATATTATTATTATTAGTTTCAGTCTGTTGGGCGTTAATTTGTTGTCACAAATACATGTCGTTAGGCCTTTAGTTATTAAAACAACAGATAGTTGGAGAAAACATTGAAAATATATATTCACAAGGTAATTATAACTATGGTGTTCATATTATTATATTGTACAACACGTATTCGCTCTACATGGCATAGCGAGGCGACGCATAATAATCACGAAAAAATTTTGAAATAAAGGAAGTACACTGTCAATGAGGTTTGAGAATGGAGTGGATGCAAAGTGGTAGTGACTACACAAGGATGTAAATTGCAGCCATGCAAAGCATCAGGTGTCCTAAAGTACGTGAGTATGCTGAATTGTTTATGACTGGCTTCTATAACTTTATTTTACTGTCGAATCATACATTATTTTACACACATTTTGTTTTTATCTGGACTTTCAGCTGTCGTATATTGATGAGGTAGTAGTTACCTGATAGATCGGCTTGCCACGGACCTACCGATTACCCATCCCTGTGTCAGCATAGATCGGCTTGCCACGGACCTACCGATTACCCATCCCTGTGTCAGCATAGATCGGCTTGCCACGGACCTACCGATTACCCATCCCTGTGTCAGCATAGATCGGCTTGCCACGGACCTACCGATTACCCATCCCTGTGTCAGCATAGATCGGCTTGCC
>JAUCBJ010004496.1:0-25107 GCA_032718475.1 Nemertoderma westbladi | reverse complement strand
CCCAGCAACATAGCGCCCCCAGATCTCGCGGTCAGCCATACACAGTGCCGGCGGACCCAGCAACATAGCGCCTCCAGATCTCGCGGTCAGCCACACACAGTGCCGGCGGACCCAGCAACATAGCGCCCCCAGATCTCGCGGTCAGCCACACACAGTGCCGGCGGACCCAGCAACATAGCGCCTCCAGATCTCGCGGTCAGCCACACACAGTGCCGGCGGACCCAGCAACATAGCGCCCCCAGATCTCGCGGTCAGCCATACACAGTGCCGGCGGACCCAGCAACATAGCGCCCCCAGATCTCGCGGTCAGCCACACACAGTGCCGGCGGACCCAGCAACATAGCGCCCCCAGATCTCGCGGTCAGCCACACACAGTGCCGGCGGACCCAGCAACATAGCGCCCCCAGATCTCGCGGTCAGCCACACACAGTGCCGGCGGACCCAGCAACATAGCGCCCCCAGATCTCGCGGTCAGCCACACACAGTGCCGGCGGACCCAGCAACATAGCGCCCCCAGATCTCGCGGTCAGCCATACACAGTGCCGGCGGACCCAGCAACATAGCGCCCCCAGATCTCGCGGTCAGCCATACACAGTGCCGGCGGACCCAGCAACATAGCGCCCCCAGATCTCGCGGTCAGCCACACACAGTGCCGGCGGACCCAGCAACATAGCGCCCCAGATCTCGCGGTCAGCCACACACAGTGCCGGCGGACCCAGCAACATAGCGCCCCCAGATCTCGCGGTCAGCCATACACAGTGCCGGCGGACCCAGCAACATAGCGCCTCCAGATCTCGCGGTCAGCCACACACAGTGCCGGCGGACCCAGCAACATAGCGCCCCCAGATCTCGCGGTCAGCCATACACAGTGCCGGCGGACCCAGCAACATAGCGCCCCCAGATCTCGCGGTCAGCCATACACAGTGCCGGCGGTCCCAGCAACATAGCACCCCCAGATCTCGCGGTCAGCCATAACACAGTGCCGGCGGACCCAGCAACATAGCGCCCCCAGATCTCACGGTCAGCCATAACACAGTGCCGGCGGACCCAGCAACATAGCGCCCCCAGATCTCGCGGTCAGCCACACACAGTGCCGGCGGACCCAGCAACATAGCGCCCCCAGATCTCGCGGTCAGCCACACACAGTGCCGGCGGACCCAGCAACATAGCGCCTCCAGATCTCGCGGTCAGCCATACACAGTGCCGGCGGACCCAGCAACATAGCGCCCCCAGATCTCGCGGCCAGCCACACACAGTGCCGGCGGACCCAGCAACATAGCGCCTCCAGATCTCGCGGTCAGCCACACACAGTGCCGGCGGACCCAGCAACATAGCGCCCCCAGATCTCGCGGTCAGCCACACACAGTGCCGGCGGACCCAGCAACATAGCGCCCCCAGATCTCGCGGTCAGCCACACACAGTGCCGGCGGACCCAGCAACATAGCGCCTCCAGATCTCGCGGTCAGCCACACACAGTGCCGGCGGACCCAGCAACATAGCGCCCCCAGATCTCGCGGTCAGCCATACACAGTGCCGGCGGACCCAGCAACATAGCGCCCCCAGATCTCGCGGTCAGCCACACACAGTGCCGGCGGACCCAGCAACATAGCGCCCCCAGATCTCGCGGTCAGCCACACACAGTGCCGGCGGACCCAGCAACATAGCGCCCCCAGATCTCGCGGTCAGCCATACACAGTGCCGGCGGACCCAGCAACATAGCGCCCCCAGATCTCGCGGTCAGCCACACACAGTGCCGGCGGACCCAGCAACATAGCGCCCCCAGATCTCACGGTCAGCCATAACACAGAGCCGGCGCACCCAGCAACATAGCGCCTCCAGATCTCGCGGTCAGCCACACACAGTGCCGGCGGACCCAGCAACATAGCGCCCCCAGATCTCACGGTCAGCCATACACAGTGCCGGCGGACCCAGCAACATAGCGCCTCCAGATCTCGCGGTCAGCCACACACAGTGCCGGCGGACCCAGCAACATAGCGCCCCCAGATCTCACGGTCAGCCATCACACAGTGCCGGCGGACCCAGCAACATAGCGCCTCCAGATCTCACGGTCAGCCACACACAGTGCCGGCGGACCCAGCAACATAGCGCCCCCAGATCTCGCGGTCAGCCATACACAGTGCCGGCGGACCCAGCAACATAGCGCCTCCAGATCTCGCGGTCAGCCACACACAGTGCCGGCGGATCCAGCAACATAGCGCCCCCAGATCTCACGGTCAGCCATAACACAGTGCCGGCGGTCCCAGCAACATAGCGCCCCCAGATCTCACGGTCAGCCATCACACAGTGCCGGCGGTCCCAGCAACATAGCACCCCCAGATCTCGCGGTCAGCCACACACAGTGCCGGCGGACCCAGCAACATAGTGCCCCCAGATCTCACGGTCAGCCATAACACAGAGCCGGCGCACCCAGCAACATAGCGCCTCCAGATCTCGCGGTCAGCCATACACAGTGCCGGCGGACCCAGCAACATAGCGCCCCCAGATCTCGCGGTCAGCCACACACAGTGCCGGCGGACCCAGCAACATAGCGCCCCCAGATCTCGCGGTCAGCCATACACAGTGCCGGCGGACCCAGCAACATAGCGCCTCCAGATCTCGCGGCCAGCCACACACAGTGCCGGCGGACCCAGCAACATAGCGCCCCCAGATCTCACGGTCAGCCACACACAGTGCCGGCGGACCCAGCAACATAGCGCCTCCAGATCTCGCGGTCAGCCACACACAGTGCCGGCGGACCCAGCAACATAGCGCCCCCAGATCTCGTGGTCAGCCATACACAGTGCCGGCGGACCCAGCAACATAGCGCCTCCAGATCTCGCGGTCAGCCACACACAGTGCCGGCGGACCCAGCAACATAGCGCCCCCAGATCTCACGGTCAGCCACACACAGTGCCGGCGGACCCAGCAACATAGCGCCCCCAGATCTCACGGTCAGCCATAACACAGTGCCGGCGGTCCCCGCAACATAGCACCCTCAGATCTCGCGGTCAGCCACACACAGTGCCGGCGGACCCAGCAACATAGTGCCCCCAGATCTCACGGTCAGCCATAACACAGAGCCGGCGCACCCAGCTACATAGCGTCTCCAGATCTCGCGGTCAGCCACACACAGTGCCGGCGGACCCAGCAACATAGTGCCCCCAGATCTCACGGTCAGCCATAACACAGAGCCGGCGCACCCAGCAACATAGCGCCTCCAGATCTCGCGGTCAGCCACACACACTGCCGGCGGACCAAGTAACATAGCGCCCCCAGATCTCACGGTCAGCCATAACACAGAGCCGGCGCACCCAGCAACATAGCGCCTCCAGATCTCGCGGTCAGCCACACACAGTGCCGGCGGACCCAGCAACATAGCGCCCCCAGATCTCGCGGCCAGCCACACACAGTGCCGGCGCACCCAGCAACATAGCGCCTCCAGATCTCACGGTCAGCCACACACAGTGCCGGCGGACCAAGTAACATAGCGCCTTAGATCTCACGGTCAGGCACACACAGTGCCGGTGGTCCCAGCAACATAGCGCCCCCAGATCTCGCGGCCAGCCACACACAGTGCCGGCGGACCCAGCAACATAGCGCCCCCAGATCTCACGGCCAGCCACACACAGTGCCGGCGGACCCAGCAACATGGCACCCCCAGATCTCGCGGTCAGCCACACACAGTGCCGGCGGACCCAACAACATAGTGCCCCCAGATCTCACGGTCAGCCATAACACAGAGCCGGCGCACCCAGCAACATAGCGCCTCCAGATCTCGCGGTCAGCCACACACAGTGCCGGCGGACCCAGCAACATAGCGCCCCCAGATCTCGCGGCCAGCCACACACAGTGCCGGCGGACCCAGCAACATAGCGCCCCCAGATCTCACGGTCAGCCATAACACAGAGCCGGCGCACCCAGCAACATAGCGCCTCCAGATCTCGCGGCCAGCCATACACAGTGCCGGCGGACCCAGCAACATAGCGCCCCCAGATCTCACGGTCAGCCACACACAGTGCCGGCGGTCCCAGCAACATAGCGCCCCCAGATCTCGCGGCCAGCCATACACAGTGCCGGCGCACCCAGCAACATAGCGCCTCCAGATCTCGCGGCCAGCCATACACAGTGTCGGCGGACCCAGCAACATAGCGCCTCCAGATCTCACGGTCAGCCATACACAGTGCCGGTGGTCCCAGCAACATAGTGCCCCCAGATCTCGCGGTCAGCCATACACAGTGCCGGTGGTCCCAGCAACATAGCGCCCCCAGATCTCGTGGTCAGCCACACACAGTGCCGGCGGACCCAGCAACATAGCGCCTCCAGATCTCGCGGTCAGCCACACACAGTGCCGGCGGACCCAGCAACATAGCGCCTCCAGATCTCGCGGTCAGCCACACACAGTGCCGGCGGACCCAGCAACATAGCGCCCCCAGATCTCGTGGCCAGCCACACACAGTGCCGGCGGACCCAGCAACATAGCGCCTCCAGATCTCGCGGTCAGCCACACACAGTGCCAGCGGACCCAGCAACATAGCGCCCCCAGATCTCGTGGTCAGCCATACACAGTGCCGGCGGACCCAGCAACATAGCGCCTCCAGATCTCGCGGCCAGCCACACACAGTGCCGGCGGACCCAGCAACATAGCGCCCCCAGATCTCACGGTCAGCCACACACAGTGCCGGCGGACCCAGCAACATAGCGCCTCCAGATCTCGCGGTCAGCCACACACAGTGCCGGCGGACCCAGCAACATAGCGCCCCCAGATCTCGTGGTCAGCCATACACAGTGCCGGCGGACCCAGCAACATAGCGCCTCCAGATCTCGCGGTCAGCCACACACAGTGCCGGCGGATCCAGCAACATAGCGCCCCCAGATCTCACGGTCAGCCATAACACAGTGCCGGCGGTCCCAGCAACATAGCGCCCCCAGATCTCACGGTCAGCCATAACACAGTGCCGGCGGTCCCAGCAACATAGCACCCCCAGATCTCGCGGTCAGCCACACACAGTGCCGGCGGACCCAGCAACATAGTGCCCCCAGATCTCACGGTCAGCCATAACACAGAGCCGGCGCACCCAGCAACATAGCGCCTCCAGATCTCGCGGTCAGCCATACACAGTGCCGGTGGTCCCAGCAACATAGCGCCCCCAGATCTCGCGGTCAGCCACACACAGTGCCGGCGGACCCAGCAACATAGCGCCTCCAGATCTCGCGGTCAGCCACACACAGTGCCGGCGGACCCAGCAACATAGCGCCTCCAGATCTCGCGGTCAGCCACACACAGTGCCGGCGGACCCAGCAACATAGCGCCCCCAGATCTCGCGGCCAGCCACACACAGTGCCGGCGGACCCAGCAACATAGCGCCTCCAGATCTCGCGGTCAGCCACACACAGTGCCGGCGGACCCAGCAACATAGCGCCCCCAGATCTCGTGGTCAGCCATACA
Source organism: Nemertoderma westbladi (assembly GCA_032718475.1). Taxonomy (NCBI): domain Eukaryota; kingdom Metazoa; phylum Xenacoelomorpha; order Nemertodermatida; family Nemertodermatidae; genus Nemertoderma; species Nemertoderma westbladi. The sequence goes on along the minus strand of JAUCBJ010004496.1, from coordinate 19,661 downwards.
CAGTGCCGGCGGACCCAGCAACATAGCGCCTCCAGATCTCGCGGCCAGCCACACACAGTGCCGGCGGACCCAGCAACATAGCGCCCCCAGATCTCACGGTCAGCCACACACAGTGCCGGCGGACCCAGCAACATAGCGCCTCCAGATCTCGCGGTCAGCCACACACAGTGCCGGCGGACCCAGCAACATAGCGCCCCCAGATCTCGTGGTCAGCCATACACAGTGCCGGCGGACCCAGCAACATAGCGCCTCCAGATCTCGCGGTCAGCCACACACAGTGCCGGCGGACCCAGCAACATAGCGCCCCCAGATCTCACGGTCAGCCATAACACAGTGCCGGCGGTCCCAGCAACATAGCGCCCCCAGATCTCATGGTCAGCCATAACACAGTGCCGTCAGTCCCAGCAACATAGCACCCCCAGATCTCGCGGTCAGCCACACACAGTGCCGGCGGACCCAGCAACATAGTGCCCCCAGATCTCACGGTCAGCCATAACACAGAGCCGGCGCACCCAGCAACATAGCGCCTCCAGATATCGCGGTCAGCCACACACAGTGCCGGCGGACCCAGCAACATAGTGCCCCCAGATCTCACGGTCAGCCATAACACAGAGCCGGCGCACCCAGCAACATAGCGCCTCCAGATCTCGCGGTCAGCCACACACAGTGCCGGCGGACCAAGTAACATAGCGCCCCCAGATCTCACGGTCAGCCATAACACAGAGCGGCGCACCCAGCAACATAGCGCCTCCAGATCTCGCGGTCAGCCACACACAGTGCCGGCGGACCCAGCAACATAGCGCCCCCAGATCTCGCGGCCAGCCACACACAGTGCCGGCGGACCCAGCAACATAGCGCCCCCAGATCTCACGGTCAGCCATAACACAGAGCCGGCGCACCCAGCAACATAGCGCCTCCAGATCTCACGGTCAGCCACACACAGTGCCGGCGGACCAAGTAACATCGCGCCTTAGATCTCACGGTCAGGCACACACAGTGCCGGCGCTCCCAGCAACATCGCGCCCCCAGATCTCGCGGCCAGCCACACACAGTGCCGGCGGACCCAGCAACATAGCGCCCCCAGATCTCACGGCCAGCCACACACAGTGCCGGCGGACCCAGCAACATGGCACCCCCAGATCTCGCGGTCAGCCACACACAGTGCCGGCGGACCCAACAACATAGAGCCCCCAGATCTCACGGTCAGCCATAACACAGAGCCGGCGCACCCAGCAACATAGCGCCTCCAGATCTCGCGGTCAGCCACACACAGTGCCGGCGGACCCAGCAACATAGCGCCCCCAGATCTCACGGTCAGCCATAACACAGTGCCGGCGGTCCCAGCAACATAGCGCCCCCAGATCTCACGGTCAGCCATAACACAGTGCCGGCAGTCCCAGCAACATAGCACCCCCAGATCTCGCGGTCAGCCACACACAGTGCCGGCGGACCCAGCAACATAGTGCCCCCAGATCTCACGGTCAGCCATAACACAGAGCCGGCGCACCCAGCAACATAGCGCCTCCAGATCTCGCGGTCAGCCACACACAGTGCCGGCGGACCCAGCAACATAGTGCCCCCAGATCTAACGGTCAGCCATAACACAGTGCCGGCGGTCCCCGCAACATAGCACCCCCAGATCTCGCGGTCAGCCATACACAGTGCCGGCGGACCCAGCAACATAGTGCCCCCAGATCTCACGGTCAGCCATAACACAGAGCCGGCGCACCCAGCAACACAGCGCCTCCAGATCTCGCGGTCAGCCACACACAGTGCCGGCGGACCCAGCAACATAGTGCCCCCAGATCTCACGGTCAGCCATAACACAGAGCCGGCGCACCCAGCAACATAGCGCCTCTAGATGTCGCGGTCAGCCACACACAGTGCCGGCGGACCAAGTAACATAGCGCCCCCAGATCTCACGGTCAGCCATAACACAGAGCCGGCGCACCCAGCAACATAGCGCCTCCAGATCTCGCGGTCAGCCACACACAGTGCCGGCGGACCCAGCAACATAGCGCCCCCAGATCTTGCGGCCAGCCACACACAGTGCCGGCGGACCCAGCAACATAGCGCCCCCAGATCTCACGGTCAGCCATAACACAGAGCCGGCGCACCCAGCAACATAGCGCCTCCAGATCTCGCGGCCAGCCATACACAGTGCCAGCGGACCCAGCAACATAGCGCCCCCAGATCTCACGGTCAGCCACACACAGTGCCGGCGGTCCCAGCAACATAGCGCCCCCAGATCTCGCGGCCAGCCATACACAGTGCCGGCGCACCCAGCAACATAGCGCCTCCAGATCTCGCGGCCAGCCATACACAGTGTCGGCGGACCCAGCAACATAGCGCCTCCAGATCTCACGGTCAGCCATACACAGTGCCGGTGGTCCCAGCAACATAGTGCCCCCAGATCTCGCGGTCAGCCATACACAGTGCCGGTGGTCCCAGCAACATAGCGCCCCCAGATCTCGCGGTCAGCCACACACAGTGCCGGCGGACCCAGCAACATAGCGCCTCCAGATCTCGCGGTCAGCCACACACAGTGCCGGCGGACCCAGCAACATAGCGCCTCCAGATCTCGCGGTCAGCTACACACAGTGCCGGCAGACCCAGCAACATAGCGCCCCCAGATCTCGCGGCCAGCCACACACAGTGCCGGCGGACCCAGCAACATAGCGCCTCCAGATCTCGCGGTCAGCCACACACAGTGCCGGCGGACCCAGCAACATAGCGCCCCCAGATCTCGTGGTCAGCCATACACAGTGCCGGCGGACCCAGCAACATAGCGCCTCCAGATCTCGCGGCCAGCCACACACAGTGCCGGCGGACCCAGCAACATAGCGCCCCCAGATCTCACGGTCAGCCACACACAGTGCCGGCGGACCCAGCAACATAGCGCCTCCAGATCTCGCGGTCAGCTACACACAGTACCGGCGGACCCAGCAACATAGCGCCCCCAGATCTCGTGGTCAGCCATACACAGTGCCGGCGGACCCAGCAATATGGCGCCTCCAGATCTCGCGGTCAGCCACACACAGTGCCGGCGGACCCAGCAACATAGCGCCCCCAGATCTCACGGTCAGCCATAACACAGTGCTGGCGGTCCCAGCAACATAGCGCCCCCAGATCTCACGGTCAGCCATAACACAGTGCCGGCGGTCCCAGCAACATAGCACCCCCAGATCTCGCGGTCAGCCACACACAGTGCCGGCGGACCCAGCAACATTATGCCCCCAGATCTCACGGTCAGCCATAACACAGAGCCGGCGCACCCAGCAACATAGCGCCTCCAGATCTCGCGGTCAGCCATACACAGTGCCGGTGGTCCCAGCAACATAGCGCCCCCAGATCCTCATATCCTTAGATCATCATAATGATGATGGGGTGATGATAACTCCACCTACTGGCTCCAGAAGTCGAGGAAATCCTGCCAAGTACCTAACTGATCTAGACTTTGCTGATGACTTAGGAGTACTCTCAGAATCATTAGAGGGAGCCCAGCGGCTCCTCAGCTCATTAGAACATGCTGCTTCTAGAGTTGGTCTTTTTATTAACTCCAGAAAGACTAAAATTCTGACAGTTAACTTTGAAAGTCCTCAGCAAGTCTCTGATCGGATGAGCATAAGCTCAAAGGATGGTATGCTTGAGCATGTGGACGACTTCTGTTACCTGGGATCATGGATCCGGAAGTCAGGTGAGGACCTTCGAATACGTAAGGGAAAGGCATGGGCAGCCTTGAATAGGCTTTCCAGGATTTGGAAGTCACCTAGAATTAATCGGAAACTTAAGGTCCGATTATTTAGAGCAGCAGTAGTTCCAGTACTCCTCTACGGGAGTCCATGCTGGGCTCTAACTGCTGAGGACACCAAATCTCTGGATGGCACATTCACAAGAATGCTACGCCCAGTACATTGTGTCAAGTACAATGCACACATCTCCAACCAGACACTATATAACATTGGAGGTGTCTCATTGGTTCCCCCAAGCTTGACACTAGAACAAAATCGCCTCCGCTTTGCAGGACATTGCTTTCGCCGTGAGGACCAGCCAGTGCATAATCTTGTACTTTGGCAGCCTCATGGAGTGAATAAGCATGGTGGACAGCCCATGACTTTCTTGAGACGCATCTTAAAGGACACTGGCCTTAAAGATGCGGATGATCTAGCAAATGTCATGGGTGATAGGGAGTTGTGGCGGTGCAATTTTGTTGACAAGCCGGCACAGCATTCTTAAAAATGCAGCTGCAATGCAGCATGCCGATCCTAGTAGCCCCCAGATCTCGCGGTCAGCCACACACAGTGCCGGCGGACCCAGCAACATAGCGCCTCCAGATCTCGCGGTCAGCCACACACAGTGCCGGTGGACCCAGCAACATAGCGCCTCCAGATCTCGCGGTCAGCCACACACAGTGCCGGCGGACCCAGCAACATAGCGCCCCCAGATCTCGCGGCCAGCCACACACAGTGCCGGCGGACCCAGCAACATAGCGCCTCCAGATCTCGCGGTCAGCCACACACAGTGCCGGCGGACCCAGCAACATAGCGCCCCCAGATCTCGCGGCCAGCCACACACAGTTCCGGCGGACCCAGCAACATAGCGCCTCCAGATCTCGCGGTCAGCCACACACAGTGCCGGCGGACCCAGCAACATAGCGCCTCCAGATCTCGCGGCCAGCCACACACAGTGCCGGCAGACCCAGCAACATAGCGCCCCCAGATCTCACGGTCAGCCACACACAGTGCCGGAGGACCCAGCAACATAGCGCCCCCAGATCTCATGGTCAGCCACACACAGTGCCGGCGGACCCAGCAACATAGTGCCCCCAGATCTCACGGTCAGCCATAACACAGAGCCGGCGCACCCAGCAACATAGCGCCTCCAGATCTCGCGGTCGGCCACACACAGTGCCGGCGGACCAGGTAACATAGCGCCCCCAGATCTCACGGTCAGCCATAACACAGAGCCGGCGCACCCAGCAACATAGCGCCTCCAGATCTCGCGGTCAGCCACACACAGTGCCGGCGGACCCAGCAACATAGCGCCCCCAGATCTCGCGGCCAGCCACACACAGTGCCGGCGGACCCAGCAACATAGCGCCCCCAGATCTCACGGTCAGCCATAACACAGAGCCGGCGCACCCAGCAACATAGCGCCTCCAGATCTCGCGGCCAGCCATACACAGTGCCGGCGGACCCAGCAACATAGCGCCCCCAGATCTCACGGTCAGCCACACACAGTGCCAGCGGTCCCAGCAACATAGCGCCCCCAGATCTCGCGGCCAGCCATACACAGTGCCGGCGCACCCAGCAACATAGCACCTCCAGATCTCGCGGCCAGCCATACACAGTGTCGGCGGACCCAGCAACATAGCGCCTCCAGATCTCACGGTCAGCCATACACAGTGCCGGTGGTCCCAGCAACATAGTGCCCCCAGATCTCGCGGTCAGCCATACACAGTGCCGGTGGTCCCAGCAACATAGCGCCCCCAGATCTCGCGGTCAGCCACACACAGTGCCGGGGGACCCAGCAACATAGCACCTCCAGATCTCGCGGCCAGCCACACACAGTGCCGGCGGACCCAGCAACATAGCGCCCCCAGATCTCACGGTCAGCCATAACACAGAGCCGGCGCACCCAGCAACATAGCGCCTCCAGATCTCACGGTCAGCCACACACAGTGCCTGCGGACCAAGTAACATAGCGCCTTAGATCTCACGGTCAGGCACACACAGTGCCGGCGGTCCCAGCAACATAGCGCCCCCAGATCTCGCGGCCAGCCACACACAGTGCCGGCGGACCCAGCAACATAGCGCCCCCAGATCTCACGGCCAGCCACACACAGTGCCGGCGGACCCAGCAACATGGCACCCCCAGATCTTGCGGTCAGCCACACACAGTGCCGGCGGACCCAACAACATAGTGCCCCCAGATCTCGCGGCCAGCCACACACAGTGCCGGCGGACCCAGTAACATAGCGCCCCAGATCTCAAGGTCAGCCACACACAGTGCCGGCGGACCCAACAACATAGTGCCCCCAGATCTCGCGGCCAGCCACACACAGTGCCGGCGGACCCAGCAACATGGCACCCCCAGATCTCGCGGTCAGCCACACACAGTGCCGGCGGACCCAGTAACATAGTGCCCCCAGATCTCACGGTCAGCCACACACAGTGCCGGCGGACCCAGCAACATAGTGCCCCCAGATCTCACGGTCAGCCACACACAGTGCCGGCGGACCCAGTAACATAGCGCCCCAGATCTCGAGGTCAGCCACACACAGTGCTGGCGGACCCAGTAACATAGCGCCCCAGATCTTGCGGTCAGCCACACACAGTGCCGGCGGACCCAACAACATAGCGACCCCAGATCCTACGGTCAGCCACACACAGTGTCGGCGGACCCAGCAACATAGCAGCCCCAGATCCTACGGTCAGCCACACACAGTGCCGGCGGACCCAGTAACATAGCGCCCCAGATCTCGAGGTCAGCCACACAAAGTGCCGCTGGACCCAGCAACATAGTGCCCCCAGATCTCACGATCAGCCACACACAGTGCCGGCGGACCCAGTAACATAGCGCCCCAGATCTCGAGGTCAGCCACACACAGTGCCGGCTGACCCAGTAACATAGTGCCCCCAGATCTCACGGTCAGCCACACACAGTGCCGGCGGACCCAGTAACATAGCGCCCCAGATCTCGAGGTCAGCCACACACAGTGCTGGCGGACCCAGTAACATAGCGCCCCAGATCTCGAGGTCAGCCACACACAGTGCCGGCGGACCCAGTAACATAGCGCCCCAGATCTCGAGGTCAGCCACACACAGTGCCGGCGGACCCAGTAACATAGCGCCCCAGATTTCGAGGTCAGCCACACACAGTGCCGGCGGACCCAGCAACATAGTGCCCCCAGATCTTACGGTCAGCCACACACAGTGCCGGCGGTCCCAGCAACATAGTGCCCCCAGATCTCGCGGCCAGCCACACACAGTGCCGGCGGACCCAGCAACATGGCACCCCCAGATCTCGCGGTCAGCCACACACAGTGCCGGCGGACCCAGTAACTTAGTGCCCCCAGATCTCGTGGTCAGCCATACACAGTGTCGGCGGACCCAGTAACATAGCGCCCCAGATCTCAAGGTCAGCCACACACAGTGCCGGCGGACCCAGCAACATAGTGCCTCCAGATCTCGCTGCCAGTCATACACGTGCCGGCGCACCAAGCAACATAGCAGCCCCAGATCTCACGGTCAGCCACACACAGTGCCGGAGGCCCAAGCATCATAGCGCTCCCAGATCTCACGGCCAGCCATAAACAGTGCCGGCGCACCCAGCAACATAGCAGCCCCAGATCTCACGGTCAGCCACACACAGTGCCGGCGGACCCAGCAACATAGTGCCCCCAGATCTCACGGTCAGCCACACACAGTGCCGGCGGACCCATCAACATAGCGCCCCCAGATCTCGAGGTCAGCCACACACAGTGCCGGCGGACCCAGCAACATAGTGCCTCCAGATCTCGCTGCCAGCCATACACAGTGCCGGCGCACCAAGCAACATAGCGCCCCCAGATCTCACGGCCAGCCGTAAACAGTGCCGGCGCACCAAGCAACATAGCAGCCCCAGATCTCACGGTCAGCCACAATCAGTGCCGGCGGACCCAGCAACATAGTGCCCCCAGATCTCACGGTCAGCCACACACAGTGCCGGCGCACCAAGCAACATAGCAGCCCCAGATCTCACGGTCAGCCACAATCAGTGCCGGCGGACCCAGCAACATAGTGCCCCCAGATCTCACGGTCAGCCACACACAGTGCCGGCGCACCAAGCAACATAGCAGCCCCAGATCTCACGGTCAGCCACAATCAGTGCCGGCGGACCCAGCAACATAGTGCCCCCAGATCTCACGGTCAGCCACACACAGTGCCGGCGCACCAAGCAACATAGCAGCCCCAGATCTCACGGTCAGCCACAATCAGTGCCGGCGGACCCAGCAACATAGTGCCCCCAGATCTCACGGTCAGCCACACACAGTGCCGGCGCACCAAGCAACATAGCAGCCCCAGATCTCACGGTCAGCCACAATCAGTGCCGGCGGACCCAGCAACATAGCGCCCCCAGATCTCGCGGTCAGCCACACACAGTGCCGGTGAATCCAACAACATCCATTCCATCCTAGTATAAGTACACCATCCAGAAACTATGAAACAGTCTCTGGATAAAGAAAGACAAGAGAGAGAGTTCTAACAATAATTAATCTAATGGAGTAATTTCGAGGGATTTATAAATAGGTGCTGCATGTGGAGGAACGTTAGGCCTCGAATTAATATTATTAATTTGTTGACTTTGGTGTTGTAAAGTATTATAATAAATTACTAGTAACTTTTTCAGTGTATGAATAGATTTTACTCAAATTACATATAAAGCTTTTCTACGCCGATGCTCTTTCACCACACAAAACACCAGATTTCATTGATGTTGGTCAGATCTGTAGTGCTATGCGAGCGAAATAAACTGTCAATGTGTTATCAGAAAATATACAGTATTGAGTTCCCAATATTTGGATTTCAACATTTGGAAGTCCCATAGAACAAAACGGAACCTTAAGGTTCGATTATTTATGGCAGTAGTAGCACCAGTACTCTTTTGTGGTAGTCTCTAACTGCAGAGGACACCAAATCTCTGGATGGCACAGGCACAAGAATGCTACGCCGGGTTCATTGTGTCAAGTACAATGAACACATCTCCAACAAGCCTCTCTACAACATTGGATGTGTTCCATTAGTTTCCCCTAGCTTGACATTTAAACAGAACCGCCTCCGCTTTGCAGTCCATTGCTTTCGCCGTGAGGACCAGCCAGTGCTTTAGCGCATTCTTCTCTTGTTCTCTTGTTCTTGCTTTTACCTTGTTCTTTTTGCGCCCTCATGGAGCGAATAAGCATGGTGGACAGCCCATGAATTTCTTGAGACTCATCTTAAAAAACACTGGTCTGGAAGATGCGGATGATCTAGTAAATGTCATGGGTGATAGGGAGTTATGGCGGCGCAATTTTGTCGACAAGCCGTCACAGAATTATTAATATATATGTAATATATATAATGCAGCATGCCGATCGTAGTAGTAGCAAACGCGTTCTAAACTACCGTATATATAGGAGAGGTCGTGCAGGCGGACTCTCTGGCTAACTTTAGTGTTCAAATTGCAACCATCCCCGTTCCAAGGGTGACTGGACCAGCCTCTTGTCTGCTTCTACCGAATATATATATTTATTTCCAGGATGGTGATATTTCTCTAGTAACCGCGGATTATAATATCGCTGTCGACGACGATGGCACTTTGTACATCAGGGATATAGATAACATCTACTTTGGTACGAATTTCTTTTGTGTAGCAATGGGTAATTTACGATCGGGAAATAGAGCGGGCACCCATGATTTGAAGTTGAGCATGAAACAGAAGATAAACGTATGCCGGCGGACCCAGCAACATAGCGCCTCCAGATCTCGCGGTCAGCCACACACAGTGCCGGCGGACCCAGCAACATAGCGCCCCCAGATCTCGCGGCCAGCCACACACAGTGCCGGCGGACCCAGCAACATAGCGCCTCCAGATCTCGCGGTCAGCCACACACAGTGCCGGCGGACCCAGCAACATAGCGCCCCCAGATCTCGCGGCCAGCCACACACAGTGCCGGCGGACCCAGCAACATAGCGCCTCCAGATCTCGCGGTCAGCCACACACAGTGCCGGCGGACCCAGCAACATAGCGCCCCCAGATCTCGTGGTCAGCCATACACAGTGCCGGCGGACCCAGCAACATAGCGCCTCCAGATCTCGCGGCCAGCCACACACAGTGCCGGCAGACCCAGCAACATAGCGCCCCCAGATCTCACGGTCAGCCACACACAGTGCCGGAGGACCCAGCAACATAGCGCCCCCAGATCTCATGGTCAGCCACACACAGTGCCGGCGGACCCAGCAACATAGTGCCCCCAGATCTCACGGTCAGCCATAACACAGAGCCGGCGCACCCAGCAACATAGCGCCTCCAGATCTCGCGGTCGGCCACACACAGTGCCGGCGGACCAAGTAACATAGCGCCCCCAGATCTCACGGTCAGCCATAACACAGAGCCGGCGCACCCAGCAACATAGCGCCTCCAGATCTCGCGGTCAGCCACACACAGTGCCGGCGGACCCAGCAACATAGCGCCCCCAGATCTCGCGGCCAGCCACACACAGTGCCGGCGGACCCAGCAACATAGCGCCCCCAGATCTCACGGTCAGCCATAACACAGAGCCGGCGCACCCAGCAACATAGCGCCTCCAGATCTCGCGGCCAGCCATACACAGTGCCGGCGGACCCAGCAACATAGCGCCCCCAGATCTCACGGTCAGCCACACACAGTGCCAGCGGTCCCAGCAACATAGCGCCCCCAGATCTCGCGGCCAGCCATACACAGTGCCGGCGCACCCAGCAACATAGCACCTCCAGATCTCGCGGCCAGCCATACACAGTGTCGGCGGACCCAGCAACATAGCGCCTCCAGATCTCACGGTCAGCCATACACAGTGCCGGTGGTCCCAGCAACATAGTGCCCCCAGATCTCGCGGTCAGCCATACACAGTGCCGGTGGTCCCAGCAACATAGCGCCCCCAGATCTCGCGGTCAGCCACACACAGTGCCGGGGGACCCAGCAACATAGCACCTCCAGATCTCGCGGCCAGCCACACACAGTGCCGGCGGACCCAGCAACATAGCGCCCCCAGATCTCACGGTCAGCCATAACACAGAGCCGGCGCACCCAGCAACATAGCGCCTCCAGATCTCACGGTCAGCCACACACAGTGCCTGCGGACCAAGTAACATAGCGCCTTAGATCTCACGGTCAGGCACACACAGTGCCGGCGGTCCCAGCAACATAGCGCCCCCAGATCTCGCGGCCAGCCACACACAGTGCCGGCGGACCCAGCAACATAGCGCCCCCAGATCTCACGGCCAGCCACACACAGTGCCGGCGGACCCAGCAACATGGCACCCCCAGATCTTGCGGTCAGCCACACACAGTGCCGGCGGACCCAACAACATAGTGCCCCCAGATCTCGCGGCCAGCCACACACAGTGCCGGCGGACCCAGTAACATAGCGCCCCAGATCTCAAGGTCAGCCACACACAGTGCCGGCGGACCCAACAACATAGTGCCCCCAGATCTCGCGGCCAGCCACACACAGTGCCGGCGGACCCAGCAACATGGCACCCCCAGATCTCGCGGTCAGCCACACACAGTGCCGGCGGACCCAGTAACATAGTGCCCCCAGATCTCACGGTCAGCCACACACAGTGCCGGCGGACCCAGCAACATAGTGCCCCCAGATCTCACGGTCAGCCACACACAGTGCCGGCGGACCCAGTAACATAGCGCCCCAGATCTCGAGGTCAGCCACACACAGTGCTGGCGGACCCAGTAACATAGCGCCCCAGATCTTGCGGTCAGCCACACACAGTGCCGGCGGACCCAACAACATAGCGACCCCAGATCCTACGGTCAGCCACACACAGTGTCGGCGGACCCAGCAACATAGCAGCCCCAGATCCTACGGTCAGCCACACACAGTGCCGGCGGACCCAGTAACATAGCGCCCCAGATCTCGAGGTCAGCCACACAAAGTGCCGCTGGACCCAGCAACATAGTGCCCCCAGATCTCACGATCAGCCACACACAGTGCCGGCGGACCCAGTAACATAGCGCCCCAGATCTCGAGGTCAGCCACACACAGTGCCGGCTGACCCAGTAACATAGTGCCCCCAGATCTCACGGTCAGCCACACACAGTGCCGGCGGACCCAGTAACATAGCGCCCCAGATCTCGAGGTCAGCCACACACAGTGCTGGCGGACCCAGTAACATAGCGCCCCAGATCTCGAGGTCAGCCACACACAGTGCCGGCGGACCCAGTAACATAGCGCCCCAGATCTCGAGGTCAGCCACACACAGTGCCGGCGGACCCAGTAACATAGCGCCCCAGATTTCGAGGTCAGCCACACACAGTGCCGGCGGACCCAGCAACATAGTGCCCCCAGATCTTACGGTCAGCCACACACAGTGCCGGCGGTCCCAGCAACATAGTGCCCCCAGATCTCGCGGCCAGCCACACACAGTGCCGGCGGACCCAGCAACATGGCACCCCCAGATCTCGCGGTCAGCCACACACAGTGCCGGCGGACCCAGTAACTTAGTGCCCCCAGATCTCGTGGTCAGCCATACACAGTGTCGGCGGACCCAGTAACATAGCGCCCCAGATCTCAAGGTCAGCCACACACAGTGCCGGCGGACCCAGCAACATAGTGCCTCCAGATCTCGCTGCCAGTCATACACGTGCCGGCGCACCAAGCAACATAGCAGCCCCAGATCTCACGGTCAGCCACACACAGTGCCGGAGGCCCAAGCATCATAGCGCTCCCAGATCTCACGGCCAGCCATAAACAGTGCCGGCGCACCCAGCAACATAGCAGCCCCAGATCTCACGGTCAGCCACACACAGTGCCGGCGGACCCAGCAACATAGTGCCCCCAGATCTCACGGTCAGCCACACACAGTGCCGGCGGACCCATCAACATAGCGCCCCCAGATCTCGAGGTCAGCCACACACAGTGCCGGCGGACCCAGCAACATAGTGCCTCCAGATCTCGCTGCCAGCCATACACAGTGCCGGCGCACCAAGCAACATAGCGCCCCCAGATCTCACGGCCAGCCGTAAACAGTGCCGGCGCACCAAGCAACATAGCAGCCCCAGATCTCACGGTCAGCCACAATCAGTGCCGGCGGACCCAGCAACATAGTGCCCCCAGATCTCACGGTCAGCCACACACAGTGCCGGCGCACCAAGCAACATAGCAGCCCCAGATCTCACGGTCAGCCACAATCAGTGCCGGCGGACCCAGCAACATAGTGCCCCCAGATCTCACGGTCAGCCACACACAGTGCCGGCGCACCAAGCAACATAGCAGCCCCAGATCTCACGGTCAGCCACAATCAGTGCCGGCGGACCCAGCAACATAGTGCCCCCAGATCTCACGGTCAGCCACACACAGTGCCGGCGCACCAAGCAACATAGCAGCCCCAGATCTCACGGTCAGCCACAATCAGTGCCGGCGGACCCAGCAACATAGTGCCCCCAGATCTCACGGTCAGCCACACACAGTGCCGGCGCACCAAGCAACATAGCAGCCCCAGATCTCACGGTCAGCCACAATCAGTGCCGGCGGACCCAGCAACATAGCGCCCCCAGATCTCGCGGTCAGCCACACACAGTGCCGGTGAATCCAACAACATCCATTCCATCCTAGTATAAGTACACCATCCAGAAACTATGAAACAGTCTCTGGATAAAGAAAGACAAGAGAGAGAGTTCTAACAATAATTAATCTAATGGAGTAATTTCGAGGGATTTATAAATAGGTGCTGCATGTGGAGGAACGTTAGGCCTCGAATTAATATTATTAATTTGTTGACTTTGGTGTTGTAAAGTATTATAATAAATTACTAGTAACTTTTTCAGTGTATGAATAGATTTTACTCAAATTACATATAAAGCTTTTCTACGCCGATGCTCTTTCACCACACAAAACACCAGATTTCATTGATGTTGGTCAGATCTGTAGTGCTATGCGAGCGAAATAAACTGTCAATGTGTTATCAGAAAATATACAGTATTGAGTTCCCAATATTTGGATTTCAACATTTGGAAGTCCCATAGAACAAAACGGAACCTTAAGGTTCGATTATTTATGGCAGTAGTAGCACCAGTACTCTTTTGTGGTAGTCTCTAACTGCAGAGGACACCAAATCTCTGGATGGCACAGGCACAAGAATGCTACGCCGGGTTCATTGTGTCAAGTACAATGAACACATCTCCAACAAGCCTCTCTACAACATTGGATGTGTTCCATTAGTTTCCCCTAGCTTGACATTTAAACAGAACCGCCTCCGCTTTGCAGTCCATTGCTTTCGCCGTGAGGACCAGCCAGTGCTTTAGCGCATTCTTCTCTTGTTCTCTTGTTCTTGCTTTTACCTTGTTCTTTTTGCGCCCTCATGGAGCGAATAAGCATGGTGGACAGCCCATGAATTTCTTGAGACTCATCTTAAAAAACACTGGTCTGGAAGATGCGGATGATCTAGTAAATGTCATGGGTGATAGGGAGTTATGGCGGCGCAATTTTGTCGACAAGCCGTCACAGAATTATTAATATATATGTAATATATATAATGCAGCATGCCGATCGTAGTAGTAGCAAACGCGTTCTAAACTACCGTATATATAGGAGAGGTCGTGCAGGCGGACTCTCTGGCTAACTTTAGTGTTCAAATTGCAACCATCCCCGTTCCAAGGGTGACTGGACCAGCCTCTTGTCTGCTTCTACCGAATATATTTATTTATTTCCAGGATGGTGATATTTCTCTAGTAACCGCGGATTATAATATCGCTGTCGACGACGATGGCACTTTGTACATCAGGGATATAGATAACATCTACTTTGGTACGAATTTCTTTTGTGTAGCAATGGGTAATTTACGATCGGGAAATAGAGCGGGCACCCATGATTTGAAGTTGAGCATGAAACAGAAGATAAACGTATGTAAGTTAACATAAGTAATTATTCCTTGTGAAATCGATGCCGTTTTAATGTTAAAGTTTAAAGTTTTAATAGAAAGTAAGTTAATTAATATAAGTAATTTCCTTTAACAGGCAGGTTGAAAATGCAGTTTTTACAGTAATTCATCTTTGTGATATCGATCAGTTATCTTAAATACTAGGATCTATTCGCTATAGAATTTAACAAAATTTTCTGTTGCGCAAGACAGAACTCGTTCTCTTTTCTCATTTGCAGTCTCTTGCACAGTTTAACCCAATTTAGAATAAAGATTATTTAACTGAATTAAATCAATTGTATTGTTATTATACTGACACTGCTGCTGACGTCACTACGGTACTGCTCGTCTGGTGAAATCATGCCTGATGAAATTATTGCAGCAATCAGATCAGTATACGATGGTTCGACAACATTTGTGTCTACTGTTGACGGTGGCATAGAACCATTTGAAGTGTTATGGGGAGTACTCCAGGGAGACACACTTGCACCATTCTTGTTTATCATTGTTGTGGTTGTCTATGTTTTACGCATGTCCTTAGATCATCATAATGATGATGGGGTGATGATAACTCCACCTACTGGCTCCAGAAGTCGAGGAAATCCTGCCAAGTACCTAACTGATCTAGACTTTGCTGATGACTTAGGAGTACTCTCAGAATCATTAGAGGGAGCCCAACGGCTCCTCAGCTCATTAGAACATGCTGCTTCTAGTGTTGGTCTTTTTATTAACTCCAGAAAGACCATAATTTTGTCAGTTAACTTTGAAAGTCCTCAGCAAGTCTCTGATCGGATGAGCATAAGCTCAAAAGATGGTATGATTGAGCATGTGGATGACTTCTGTTACCTGGGATCATGGATCCGGAAGTCAGGTGAGGACCTTCGAATACGTATTATCGAATACGTATACGTATACGAATACGTATAAATGACTCCTTACCAACTTTTCTTATCTGCTTATCAAACAGTAGATAAGTGTCCATAGTAACCCCAATGTTTCTAGCACACGGACTGCTGGATATAATATAATTACAAAGATGACCCGAACTTAGACTGGATCAACAGCATTTCTGTTTTATTGCTATTCATATTTATATTAATAAATAACTTTTCATCCACACTTGAATAATATTCAAGTGTGGATGAAAAGTTATATGAGCAGCAACATTTTCTTTGAGTAACTATTGCCGACTTTAACTTTTTGAGTCCGGTCTGCTAGGTAAGAGCAAAACCATTGGAGGGCCACATCACTTACGCCTATGTCATGTTCTAGAATGTTTAAGAGCAGCTCATGATCAACGGTATCAAATGCCGAGCTCATGTCGAGCATAATGAGCAGGTGTAAAAGCTTCTGTGGGATATAACTGGCCCTTTTGCTTTGCAATCCAGTTTCCCCCCAGGCGCTGGAATACTCTAAAAAGCTCTCTAACTATATATATATCCCCCTCGCCCGCAAGGTACCGTTATAGGTGTTTTAACGGACATAAACGTCATTCTTCTATATGTGTGCTTTGGCGGACATGGTAAGGCAAAAAACCCGCAATGCACCAAATACCCTGGCACAGCTTAGCCTTGATGATTCAGCTTACGACATCTAACAGCTGGTTGCTGACATGAAAACGGCCATTGGACACATGGTTCTTTGTTTAGCTTAACAGCCAATCAGAGCGATTTTTTCTGTCGATGTGGAGATATTTTGGCAGATCATGCTAGGAGTGTTCAGTCTTACTGTTTTTCTTGATACTGTTGTGTTGTTTCTATCTAGGCCAGGAACACCGGCTCTAGAGTCAATTCGTTTCAGACTTTGGAAGAAACATTAGTAGGCTTAAGATTATAGAGCGTATAACTGTTATCAGTTCATATCATAACTTAACATACCGTCTTAATGCTTTTTACTGTTGTCATATTTTGTATCAGTTGGTTGAATATTATTTGGAGAACATTTATAAAGAACCCAAATTTCCCAATTTTCTTGATACACTACAGGTTAGAGAGACAGGTTACATATAGCGATTGCGACTCATATTATTGTGGTTTGTAGTGAATTTAATGCTATTTGATAAGCACTACATGAGTCAGTTTCTGTTCTCTTTATATATGATAAAATTCATTGACGGTCGGCAAATTAGTGAGCAGTATTGTGCGTTACCGGTAGTGTGCATGATTGTGGCTGATAACTAAGCATTTCCTAAAGAATGCGCCTCATACGTGAATCATAAGCCTTACCGACTTACCGTTGTGATTAGTATAAGTCATATCTCTGTTTACCTAGATAGAGCGCCACGTCCTAAAGGAACTGTTAATATTTCCCGAAAGTGAATAATATTAGTCAGAAATTATTTATTAACGATCAATCGAATAATACAGTAAGCTTACACTGCAATAATAATCTAAGCCCTCAGAATCCAGTCTCCCGGGTATATCCAGCAGGTGAATGGACGCGCACTAGGCTGGCTTCTGCTAATGTTGTGTTTATTGGTATTAAATATTTGTCAATTTCTAAAGTCTATTTATAAACCAAAAGACATATAAATTTTGGCAGGTTAAACTGCTAAAGGTCTTCAAAAGCGCGTACAATAACAGTTATTGTCTTTATTGCAGTAAGCAATAAAGTTGAAAGTACCGGTCGACCGGTAAACCTGAACCGGTACTTCTGTAGGTCAGTAGGCCCAACTGCCAGAACCGGTACTGCTGTAGGTCCGTAGGTCCAACTGCCAGAACCGGTACTTCTGTAGGTCCGTAGGCCCAACTGTCCTAACCGGTACTTCCAGTATAAGTACATTAGTATTATTCGATTTTGATTATTGTATACTGGTAGGTCTTAGATTTAATCAGGGACGGCCGCCCTGGTTTTTTATTGAGATTTTACTTATTTCTGTCGGTTTTATTTACATGTAAGTTAATATTGAGCTGAAGACGTGTAAGTCTGCTCAGATTGTTCTGATAATTGTAGGCCGGACTGTTGTCGGATTGTTGTTGGGTTTGGAGAGATTACTGCGTGTGTAGAGTTTGTCCGATAGAGTGCCAGTTAGTAAGTTGGGGCAGCCATAGCTGTAAGGTCAATCCCCTCTTAAAGAATAAGTCGTACTACCGTGTTAGAACGCATACTAACTAACCATTTTGGAATCTGCACATACTGTAGTTTATTTAGGCTTGACAGTATTCTGCCAACGTTTTGGCCTGTGTTTGTTTGTGTGGTCTGTTCAGGTACCGTAATAGTTATTACTCAGATATTTTGTAGGCTGGATTGTTGTCTAGCTATTATTAGGTCTGAAGAGATTACTGCGTGTGTAGAGTTTGTCCGATAGAGTGCCAGTTAGTAAGTTGGGGCAGCCATAGCTGTAAGGTCAATCCCCTCTTAAAGAATAAGTCGTACTACCGTGTTAGAACGCATACTAACTAACCATTTTGGAATCTGCACATACTGTAGTTTATTTAGGCTTGGTGGTAGTCTGCCAGCGTTTGGTTTGTATTTTGTTTGAGTATTCTGTACGGGTAGCGTAATATTTATTATTCAGAGTTTATGCGATTATTCGCAACATTCATGTCCCCAAGTTTATTCCTACAGTAATTGTGCTTGTTACACATACCGTTATAGTTAAATTAACCCCGGTACTACACGGGCTGCTAGGCGTAGGTAAAGACTGGTGACTTTGTGCTCCAGTCACTCCAGCAGATGCCGTGGTTCTTTTAACTGTTCAAGTATATTTAACTACTGATTATTTGTTGTACCAGTACTTGTACCTAATTTAGGGTTTAGTGTACAGTGCTTTCCGAAAGTAATTAGTGTGTAGGCAGTATATTTGTGTTGTAAAGTGGTTAATAGGCACATTGGATCTGGTAGTCCGCGGTAATTAACTTCCAGGTAGGAACACTCCGTGATACATAACGTAGTACCTATAGCGATACGGCTATAGGTCGTCAGGCGGTGGTATTTTCCTATCTGGACAGTGCAATATATTTACTACTACTTATTATTTTCAAATACCGTAGTACCCTGTCCGTTGTGATAACCAGAAATCTAACCCTTTGTTAGGCTGGTTTGTAGACTTCCTGTAAAATTACCCTAAAATTTCGTACGTAAT
Source organism: Nemertoderma westbladi (assembly GCA_032718475.1). Lineage (NCBI taxonomy): Eukaryota > Metazoa > Xenacoelomorpha > Nemertodermatida > Nemertodermatidae > Nemertoderma > Nemertoderma westbladi. The sequence goes on along the minus strand of JAUCBJ010004496.1, from coordinate 929 downwards.
ATTTTTGTTGTGTTTAATTAGAGAATTAATCTCACCCGTATCGTAAGTAATTTGTAGTATTAAGTAACTTAGGTAAATTAGAATTATCTGTTTTAGTGTCTAATAAGTAGCACTTCACTGAGAGCGCACAGCTTTTGTGTAGTGATTACTTCCCAGAAATAATAACATTTATTTCAAATATTGACAAAACCCATTTTAAACGGGTATATAAATATTATAAATCAACTCAAACGATTTATAAATAGTAGGCCTGCCATACAACAACTAGGTCTCCATATCAGTTGGACTACTGCTTAAATAACAGTAATAAAGTAAGTAAAGTAACCAAGTAACCCCTAACATTCAGAAATTCAATTATTTTAAAATAATTGACATACCGGTATTTACAATAGGCTTATTATATTTATTCGATAAATTTAGGCTGAAATCATACCGGTACTCTGTAATTAATTCTAGTCCAGAATTATACTTATATACTAGAAGTGTAAGCTGCATACCGGTATTCACGATAGGCCTATTATATATTTATATATATTTGTGCTAAAATTATATACCGGTACTCTGTGACAAATCTAGTCTGTAATAATACTTATATATATACTATAAGCATACCGGTATTCTAATATATTGTATATATATCACGTTACACCGAGTAAGGGTATCGGTAATTAATCGCTAGGCTTGCAGTGATACTGAATTACTAGACTTGCTTTAACTGTAATATAGCAGTAGGCATTCAACTGTACAAACAAAAATGTCTGACACAAAACGGGCACTGTCAGATAGTCTTTTGGAAGGGGTTAGAATGAGTCTTAGACTTGGACAGGGTCTTGAAAGGAAGATGGCAGAGGCAATGGCAACAGCAGAAGCGAAAAGAAAGGCGGCAGAGGCAATGGCAACAGCAGAAGCGGAAAGAAAGGCGGCAGAGA